>JAOBSW010001066.1:0-100817 GCA_026214975.1 Gentiana macrophylla | reverse complement strand
TGACCAAATACAAGTTTAGACAAACAAAAGCGTAAATGTTATTACAACCGGTCGAATAAGAAAAGTTCAATAAAAAAGACAAGGGAAGAGCATCGAGCGGAAAGGTGGTTTGAAGTCGAAGCATTGGGATCGACTGTTCATCAACTCGGCGTTCACTTCACCGGCTCCCTCGAGTGGGACCACGTACTTGTTATAGAGACCGCGGCCTTGAAATCGGTGATGTATCGGCCATATCGGGGAATGGACTCAGGTCATATAAATAGGCTTTGCCGATGCTCTTGACCTCGAAGTCGGGGACGACCATCTTGACTTCGTCCGGTCGTTGAGAACCCCTTCATGGCCTGACTCGCCGAGGCGCCAGGTCGTTATCAAACTCGTCCAGACGTCGGAAATCCTTCTTGCGTTTGCTTCCAAGCGGTCGTGGTAAGCTATCGACCTCGGTGAAGATCGTCTCGAGCCTTGGTAGGCGACCGAAACTCGGCTGCAGTACGATCAAGCTCCGACTTCACCGCCGCCAGCTCAGCATCTCTAGCAGACAGGTCTTCTCGTGCCTTAGACAGATCCGATTCCAGTTTCAGGCGTCTATCGTCCAACTTGTTGGCTTTAGCTTTCGGCTTCTCGAGATCCGATGTCGACAGCGATCGTTTCATACGCTCCTCCAAAGTGCGAGGGAGACTCGATTCTATTCAACGCCACTTTAAGCGGCGAGGCAGTCTGTAAAAGAAACATTATTAACTTCAAAGTCAAACAAAAACTTGAAAATACAAGGAAATAAAGAGACTCACAACTCGTTGGCTCTTCGCGATAAGGTCGTGTAGCTCCTCCGAGTCATGCCCTCCATCTACCTTACGCTCATCCCGGGAATCGCCTCGGTAGAATTTGGTGGAGCAAGGTTACGGGTCTCTTTCCCGACCCCATGTCTCGCCTCGGAGGTTTTATGGCGTTTTCGAGGCAGAAGTCACCTTCGGTCGGCTTCTACCACGTTGGCCTCGTCAGTGACTCCTTAAGATCTCGGATGCCGGGCAGGGAGTAGAAGAGCGAGTCGTACCACTTTGTCCGCGGATGTAACCGAGGAAGGCTTCTTGGACTGATGCGGCCAATTTCTGGATTGTGCGAGGATCTACCTTTTTAGGGTCGGGCATCTTTCCGATTGCCTCTAGCCTTGCAAAGTGTTCCACTGCGAACAAGAGATATGTCGAGCGTTAAAATAGCATTAAAAATCTAGAAAATACAAGTACAGCAGATTCAGCAGAGCCGGATAAGTCGCTTCACGCAAAACTCGAGCGTCCTCGTCGAGTTCCAAATAAGCGCTGGACTCTTGTCTCGAGGTCGACAAGCGGATATAGAGAATGTAGGTTCGAGTCGCAACATCGGAGATAGCGCGCTTTCGATGGTCGCTGCGCACTCGGGGAATATCGATTTGAGCCGATCATGCCATTTTGCGGTCTTTGGAACCAAGTATGTATGTCGATATCAATCGAGACCGTGTCGAATAAAAAGAAAAGTTGGGTTTCCGATTAAGCCATGAGCGAGATCACCTTCCTCACGAACTCGATGCGAGAGGGCGCTTCAAAATGTATACCATCCCGTCCCGTAAACTCGCCAAGGCAAAATCTTGGCGGAATAGTCGAACCGAGAATTCAACCTTGGCGATTCGACACGCCAATGTGAAACCCATTCGCGCTCACGATCCCGTTGGGAGCGAGTGAGTGATCTGCGATCTTGTAATGTCTAAGGCGGCGATTAGACACGCAGGTCGAAGGGAATCTTAATCCCTCTCTCAATTGCCTCGTATATGGCACGAGAACCCAAGGAAGTCGCATCGCTGGCTGGTATCGATCGTGTGACACTTTAATGTGGTCGAGGCAGTAGAGTTCCATATCTTAAGCAGTTGCCTTGGCTTTCTCTGGCGTTAGATTTGACACACACATCCGTGCGGTCCACTGGCCTTGCATCACCTGGTTTCGCTGGCAGCAGTCGAGATGATTCAGCGGGTCGAGGATGCCTCCTGCTCTCTCACTCTCCTTCTTCTCCGGCTCTCTCACGAAGCGCTTGGGTTCTCGAGAAATTGTTTCTTACATCGATTCTACCTCTGTTTCAACAATCTCCTCTCTATTTTGGGAGTCGCTATCAACTGCTAGACATGGACTTAAGGAGAAGATGCAGAAATAAAAATAAGAAGGAGAATTTAAGTGAGTTTAGGAGCTTACTTGAACTTTCGGCTAAAGCGAAACTTCATTGAAGATTAAAATGACGAATGAAAAACGTCAAGCTCTTGGACTCCTTTTATGCGTGTGAATTTTTGCAAATGATTTGAAAGGGTGGAGATGTGGCGGGTTATAGGATACATAACGCGAGAATCAAGGGTAGTGGACGCGTAAAGCGCCGTTTCTGCCCATTAATGCTAGTGCAGTATGGCGTCATCCTACGGCGGCCTAGATCGGGTAGATAGGGCCGTGCGTTCCGCCTAAAGAGACCACGTGTCGAGAGGTTATTTGAATTTTGAGATCCGATCTCGGCTTTTCGAGATGAGCTTCGCTCCGATCTGGGGGCTTATGATGATACGAGAATACACACCTCCACATGGAATTATCGATTGGTCCATCGGTATTTGAATAAGTGCAGGCGGCTATCGACATCGGTCGATACTAGGCGATACCGGTGAAGACCACGGCTCGAGTGGGATTCACCAGTGTCTGGACTCGGCGCCCGTGTCGGCCCGGCGTCGACATGGGTACCTTAGCCAGTGCTCACAGGTCCACATTCCACAGGTTACTTGGAAGGGGCAAGGCCCATTTAAGGGTATTTATGACAATAACTCGGCCGCCACTTAGTTCTAGAGGCGGAAGAAGGACATGTGCCTATAAATACATAGCTCCGGAACTACGTAAGGCTTGATTCTGGAATTTCACCACGGAGATCGTAGGCAATCCAAGATACATTCTTGGACTCGACCATAATACACCAAAAACACCATCTTTTACTCATATTTAGCCATCTCGATCTCTTACACTCACCCTTAGATTACACGTGGCCTCAATTCATTGGAGAGTGCGTTATTTAACATCGTCAAATACTATGATTAATTAATTTGCAAAATACATGTATATCATATATATATATATATATATATATATATATATATATATATATATATATATATATATATATATATATATATATATATATTTCAAAATTATATGTATCAATATACATATTTAATTAATCAACATAATTAATATCTTGTATTATATTTATTCATAATAAAAAAAAATACTACCATATTAATTTACCACTATAACCTTTATAGTATGAGATAAATTCCTTCCTTATTTGGCTATCATCTATAACCACATTTTAATCCGGCTAGATGTTCATATGTGTGTGACCTGATAGGCTTCTGAATATGTTGGCCATAGACACAAAGTGCAAATTACGAAAATTCCCTTCATGCCTAACGATCACAGGGATAGCGTCACAGCAACACACGACCCCGATCATCGGAAGAGTCAAATACAATGACTACTACCTTTCATGTGAAAGCGATTACCGTGTAACTTACAATCCTATCAACGTAATAATATCCATACGATCGTTAGTCGAGTGTCAAAACATCAACGACCGTATCTTATAATTTGGATATCATGCTCTCTCAAAGTAACTCATTTACTTCCAATTTGCAAATATTCACGAGTAAGACATTCCTTATAAGAAGGCCCTTTCGGATATTCACCCTACTTGATAAGTGCACGCGATTTCCGAGATGACCAAACATGTATACTCCGCGTGCAAAGATATCACACCCAATCACTACCGCATTATCGCCCCATGGCTGAGGAACCTCAATAGTGTCAAAACATGACAATCCATACCGTGATGCCATGAAGACTCCGGTCCTAAGGATAATTACACAACCGCCACATAGTGTGACACTTAACAGCGTAAGTGGGTCGGTCTAACGTACGCATTCTCTAATACACGTCCACATACAATCCAAGTGTCTCTACACTTCGATAGAGGAGATCTATCCTTGCCCTTAAAGACAGAAGACATCTAATACGTGCTAGCCTGTTCGTACTATCAATGCCATGTTTAATAGTACATCAGTCTAGATACATTTAAGTATCAAACTTATTAAAGTGATTAGAGATCTCATCAACCATAATCGCCTATCACGGTTTCTCTATCACAGGTTAATACTAAGGACATTATCATATGACAATTCACAATTGGTTCTTTAAAATAACAAATATATGACAACAGAAAAGTCATTTCATATATGTATAAACACAAAGAAATAGTAGAAATGATCCGACCCGGTCGGATCCGGTCCAACCCGATTAGGTTTAGGACACTATTTCAACATGTATGTGGGCGTGTATTAGAGAATGCATAATTAAGTGACTCACTTGCACCTTTGTTAAGTGTCACACTATGTGACGGTTGTGTAATTATCCTTAGGACCGTAGTCACATGGCATCACGGTGTGAATTGTCATGCTTTGACACTATTGAGGTTTCCCTTAGCCATGGGGCGATCATGCGGTAGTGATTGGGTATGATGTTGAAGAATCCGGAGTATACATGTTAGGTCGTTTGGGAATCGCGTACCCTATGAGTAGGAGTGAATATCCGAAAGGGCCTTCCGATTAGGAATGTCTAGTTCTCGTGAATCTTTGCAAAGTGGGAGTAATTGAGTTATTTGAGAGCCTGATATCCAAATTATGGGATACTAGAACCAAATTCGAACTAAAACATGTTACTCAATTCACATTTGATGGCAAAGTAAAACTTCTTTTGATGAAGAAGAAATGCAGTGTTTAATACACTCGATTCTAGATCTGTGTTTGTGATACTTCGACATCTTGTTGATCTATGCGATTCAAGTAGAATCTACGGCAAAGACAAAATTCTCGGAAAGAAAGCACAAGTTGCGGCATTACTAGTTGCGTAAAAGCAGATGATGAATTACAAAAATTTACTGTTCCAATATGCCTCAAATTCACAAGCGTCGTCTCTCGGTTCCACGACGATCGGTAAATGTTGATGAGGAAGACGAAGATTATTTACCGATACCACTGAAAAAAACACTATATTCCAAAGAGTTACCTGCAACACTGCAAGAAAGAGATACCTGCACAATGCTTGTCACCTAAAAAATATATATAAATATATATTTTAATATGTATCTACATGCACACACAGATATACAAAAATATATATATGTATATTTATATATACGTATATATATATACACACACAAATATACAAAAAATTAATGTTTTGTCTACAAGATAGATCAATACAACAAATCATGACTCAACAAAGATTACCCTTCAAATGGCAGACAAGAAAGACATCATTAAAATAAAATAGAGCTCATTTATCACAAAACGACAATAGATGACTCAAGAAAGATACATCACTACAAATGGCAAACAAGAGAGACATCAAGTAGCAAATAATTCTATTTTGTTGTAGTGATGTATTCTCTGTTAAATAGCGCCAGAAGACAATTTATGTAATTGCTATTATAATTAATAAATGACATATTTATTCTCATCTTATTATTTGCTTCGTGCTTATAAGTAATACACTACTGAAAATCCCAAGTCGTATCATATGTAGCCATATAACTTAGTGTCTGTCACACATGAGGATAAAGTTTTTGGTGATACACTTGAAATGATAGTCCGTGGTGAAGTTAATCAAAGTATGGGGCTAGTGATTAAACCACCATTAATGCGCCCAGAACACTTTATGGTGTGACCGTCTTATCCGGACCGTCGACAATGGTTGTCTAAGTAGGGCATTTATATATGATGTAGTCATATAGGACTAGACCGATTTAATCTGCATTTCTCATATAATTCCGTGATTGAGAAATCTTATTAAATCACAAGATGATCATATATGGATTAACCTTAATCCTGAAGTGATTACAGACTCCTGTTTGTTTCATAGGGTTTGATGTGTTCGTTAAAGATCTCTAAGAGGCGCGGTCCAAATCACTTTCACGTTGACACTAATCTGGAATGAGTGAGAAGTGTGTGTCTCACAGATATGAAATTCATTCCTTCCTGCGGGGAGTAGAAAGACAATCCCCTTATTGGTTAATCCTAGAAACTGATCGATCCGCGGAGTTCGTATTGGTTATGAATTAATTGATCACTAGTGGGTTAATGGTAAATAAGGACAAGATGTACTGAACAAGGTTTATGGAAATATTCCTGCTTCATTACGGATAGTCTATGGAGGGTTAGTTTGTATGTAATGATTATATCAATGGACACTTATCGACTCGACTCGACGTTTTGAGAATAAGTTATATCTATAATCGTTAGAGTTCAGTTTCGGATTTATGGTGGCGTAATTCCGGAATTAATGAATTGAATAGAAATATTACATTCGATGAATATTTTATTTAATTTATTGTAGCTATTTCTACGGTTATAGTCCATGGTCCCGGGTTGGCTCTGCCAGCACACGCGAGTGTTTTCTCGTTTTATGGAACATCGAGAATAAATTAAATAGTTGGTCTATTTAATAAATCTGCAATATTATTTATTTGGTAAATAATATGTAAAATAGAAAAAGGCATTTTCTATTAAAAACAATGACTAAATTAGCGCCACACATGTGGATAAGTTGGGAGAAGAAATTTTTAGATTATGTCACATGTGTAATTAATTAATTATCTATTTGTTGGATAATTAATGGAAAAATAAGAGATTGATTTTTAAGAATTATCTCTTATCTTTTGTAGCAAATATCTTTCCTTATGGAAATAGGTAATTACAGTGTGAAAATGATAACTCTCTCTTGACTAGTTATTTTCATATATAAAGAGAGTTCCTCCTAACACAATGACATTGAATATTTGCGCCACACTTGAATAAAAGAAGATAAAAATTAGTTTCTCGTTCTAGTCATTAAGAGAAGAAAAACCTAGGGTTTTTCTTGTGCATATTCGAAGAGGTTCTACGGCGAGGATCGGCGTCCACCAATCGTCATTAGGAGATACAATCCGGAAGATCATGGCTTCTCCATCTGCCGATTTACTACACCTTTTGAATAAGGTAAATATTCAACATTCTCATAGTTAGATTAATTATTTATGTAGATCATATCGTGGTATAATCGCATACGAATTTATTCATAGCTTCCGCTGTGCATGATCGAGTGTCTCGATCGGTGCTGTGAATCAGATCTGACGATCCAATTGTGGATCGGATCCGGATTCGGGTTTTTGTATATCCAGCATTCTCTTGTCTGCCATTTGAAACGTAGTCTTTGCAGAGTCATGATTTGTCGTATTGATCTATCTTGTAGACAAAATATGAATTTTTTGTATATTTGTGTGTGTTTATATATACGTATATATAAATATACATATATATATAAATTTCTGGGTAAATCTGTGTGTACATGTAGATACATATTAAAAAATATATTTATATATATGTTTTAGGTGAAAAGCATTGTGCATGTATCTCTTTCTTGCAGTGTTGCAGGTAATTATTTTAGAATGTAGTGTTTTTTTTTAAACATGTATATATTATGTTCGGTTTCAAAGGATCAACGAAAACAAACTATTTCATAACTGTTTGGCTCGACCATTTCACTAATGTTTGTTTTGATCGGTTTTAAAACTATTATAATATTACAAAACCCTTACATAGTTGGGGAAATTTTGATACGGCGACCAATTTGGAATAAAGTGATGTGCTGAATATATAAATTGTGTGATTCTGATCGCTTATCTCATCACCTCACTTCAAATGGAGCTAGCGACCACCTAAAAAAACCTTCCCATTAGTTGAGGTTACAATTTTTATTTTTTTAAGGGAAACATGAAAAAATATGCTTGAAAAGAATTTTTTTTGAAATATATGCATCGTATGAAGATGTATGAAAATTATGTCTGCGTCGACACACGAACGACACATGTGTGACGTAGAACCGAAGGAAGCATAGTTTTCCATTATTAAATTTTAAAATATATTTTCAACGATATTATTTTTTTCGAACATATTTTTCCAAAATTTTCTTTTTTTAATTAAAGAGGGAGTAGTTGAGGTGACTTGAAAGCACTTTATACTCAAGAATTCCTATGTCTATGATCTACTATAAATGGGTAAACATGTCCCAGCACTTCCTTTTTTAAATAAATCCACGTCAAATCAATGATATATATGTAAAAATATACAAAATCTTTATTTAGAATAGAATAAATGTATTATTTTACGAGAATCTCTACAATGTACACCAAAGTCTTAAAATATAGGTTTATTTGGATATTTTACATAGTTTAACAAAGGGTTAAATGTTATTAATTTATCGATAAAAGTCTAAAATACTATTTAATTGGGATTAATAAAATATTTTTTTTAGAAGAGTGATTAATGAAATTGTTGTAAAATAGTAAAAAATAGATGAATATATAATTAACTAAGAGTACAAGGAAGAAAATGTATTAAATATATAATTGATATATTAAATGAACTTATATTATGTGGTAAAACTTAAACACTAAATTGATTTATATTTTTGGACGGGTAGAGTATAATTTATTAAGAAAAAATGTATTTAATGCAGTACATATAGTGCAGAATTTAAAGATTTGAGTATAGACACTACTGCAGATGATTTTTAATGAATCTAGATCATTTAAATCTCTATTCCACGGATTTGTCTTGTTATGCAATATCTACTGCAAGTACTCTTAGAGCAAGAGTAGTGGGGATTGTATAGCCAATATCTTTCCATCAAATGTTAGAATGGAAAGAAAAATTTTCGAAAAAGTAAAATAGTGGTGTTGAATCAGAGAAGTTTTTTGAGATATTATCTAATTCATTCTCTTAAATTAGACAATGATATAGCCAATATTCTCTGCAAAAAGTGACAAAAGCAAAGTCCACCCTTTGGCCTTTCCTTTCAGCAAATAAAAATGCTGATTTCCTTTTTTAATTCAATATTATTTTAATAAATAGTCTTAAAATTTTTTATTATCATTCTGACGTCTAATCACACACATCATTCTTACTATCATTCTACATTTTCTCTTGATTATCTTCCTACACATCACCATGAAATCCACTAATCTCTCAATTACCACTACTCTTGCTTTTAGGGGTGAGGAAAAAAAACCAATCAATCCAAACCAATCTGAAAAAAACCAAACCAAATTTAATTAAACTGAAATTTTTGGTTCGGTTCAAACCAAACCGAAATTTAACTAGTTCGGATTGATTTTTTCTTCTTCTACTTATGCTTAACCAAACCAACTCAAACATACATATATCAAAAAGTGTTTTTGACTTATATATTAAAAAAACATATGAATTAAGCTATATGTGTATATATACAACGCATGCAGACATTCATGAAAGTTTATACACATATAATTGCATGCATACATGGAGAGAAGGGGGAGATAGATATATGAATCAACATATATATATATATATATATTTCTATATTTATATGCAGATTCATACGTAGACATAGCCATAATTAATCTGAAACCAAACTAATCCAAACCATTGATTTTCATACTATTTTACGGTGGTTATGATTACTATTTTTTCAAATCAATCCGACTTATAACAAGTAAAAAATCAAACCAAAACAAATCAAACCGACCAAAATTCTTGTTTTGCCGTAATCAAATGACATTAGATAATAACTCTCAGTGATAACGAGAGCGAATCTTTAAAAAAGCGATCGACGCAGGCTGCGAACCCCGTAAATGAACGTCTACACTAATCACGTGAGACATAAGAAAGGAGAAGTGAGATTAACCTTGTGATTAGAGTTTAACCGTTTTTAGATAATATAGAAATTGACAACTTTATCTTTTTTAATGAGTACATTCGAAACATTTTTTTTTTTTTTTTTCCCTAAACGAAAAAAGCGTTCATTAATTTTAAATAAGTCTGGCCAAATTAAGATCGTCATCCCTTCCAAAAACACCTACATCAGATTTTAGAAGAGAGAAAGCGTAATTGTCACGTGAGCTTGTTGCTTTCCCTTTTTTAATGAGTACATTCGAAACTTTATCATTTAATAAAAGATGAAATTATTATTAGTATTATTATCAATCCGTCGTTCATGAATTAAGATCCGACGATTATAGAAAGTTGACACAATTGACAGTGTAGTATTCAAAAAGACTGTGCCGTAGTACTTTGGTCTAAATAGTCAGACGTCTCCATTAAAACCGGTGACAAGCACGGTTTTGGATTCACCGGCGGATCAGTGGATTTGTGGGTCCATATATGGCCTCATAGTACACCATCGTGTATATATATATATATATACTACATTCGTCTTAAAATGTAAATTCAATTTTAATAAAGTTGATTAAATTAATTATGTGTCAATGTGTCATTAATTTTTATGAAAAAAACTAAAATGATAAAACAACCCAAAACAAACGGAACCATAGATTTTGGTACAAATCCGAAATACAAACGAATTTATATTTTGGGACGGATGTAGTATATATTTATGCTCTCTTTAGTTTAAATATTTTGGGTGTGGTAATGATAGTTTAGCCTAAGTGGAGTGAGGAAGTTCAAATCATGTATTGAGATCATTTTCAACGACAACAAAAATGTTTAAAGACGATTCCGGTACATTAAATCAGGGAGATTATTGTGTGGTGTCTTTACACGGTGCGGAGACACCGTTTGGCACACCACACACCACACACCTCCATTCTGTATTAAAACTGTGTGGTTCTGATCGTTTAACCCGTCACTTCACCTCAAATTACTTCACCACACAATAACTTCCCATTAAATCATTATTAATTATCCGCTAATCTCAAGGACGGGACAGTATGAAGTAATGAAACTCTTTGGAATGTCTGTCACATCGTTAAGAGCAGCACTAATGACACTTGGGAGACAACCCTTTTGATTGTTGTTGTTTGGATGATGTGGAGAAATATAAGTGGAGGATAAATATAGAAGGATTTGGAGATAATTTATGTGTGATGTGATGTTGTAATGGTGATAAATGTAAAATGATTGTAGATATTATTTGTGTGTGATTAGATGTTGTAGTGGTGGTAAATATTTTGAATCTAGTGATAAAATAATATTAAATATTGTTAAAGAGGGGTTTGGTGTGTTTGGGAGACAAGAATATTGTCTAAGAGGCTCTCTCAAATTAAATAATAGAGTAGAGAATATCTGTAAACTCCTCTCTAATTACACACCATTAATTTACATTTGAGCAAATTTGTCTCTCCATCCCGACAAATACCAAAGAAACATTGGCTGCATTACCTTTACTATGGCTGCTCTAAGTCCTCTAATAAAGTGAGACTATATAGGAATTTCCTACTTGCTAACACTATGCGTGTTTTCTGTGGTGTTCATTTTTTATGCGGAGACATGATTTACATAGGAAAACGTATATGTTTTATAGTGTTTTTCTTTCTTATTTACAATATAAAACACACGGGTTTTATGTTGTAGATCATGCCTCCGCTCAGAATGACGGCACCACATAAAATTACCCGTTTTTTTAAGGCTAAATCATCCTCTTCTATTCTCTCACACTATGTTTGTTCGCTAAAAAAAATTATGGCATCTCCAAAATATATTGAAATCTAGATTAATGTCATATGAGCATTAATACAATACACTTTTAACACAAACTCTCGTTTATATTATGAGATAATCATAATCATCATGGAGTATCATATTATATAATTTGTGAATGTCACATGTTTAATTTCTCCTGGAGTCGCATTCTATAAAGCTTTGAGTCATGCGTATTTTCTTTTGTTAAGAAAAGACGAGGATATCTATACGTATTTTTAAACAAAAGAGAGCATAAATTTGTCTTTAGTGGGTTGTATACAATGGGCCTCTTCACCCCTACGTTTTAATAATACCTTCTACCATTTCCTTTTTTTTTTTTTTTTTTTTTGGCATTGTTAATGTCACGCCGATTACTTCGAGGCAACGCACTTCATGCATATTTCGATTTGTAAGGTGAAATATGTTATTCAACTCTCCAGAGTCGAAATTATACACGAAATTCACTTCTGGATGGGTTAAATGATTTCGACCTCTATAAAATCAAAATTTACACGAGGTGTAGTGTTTGAAGTAAATTGAATCGATGGCAAGTACTATCGTAACATGTTTTTTTTTTTGTGTGTGTGTGTGTGTGTGTGTGTGTGGAGTGGAGTGGATTCTACCATTTCTAATTATGAAAAAAGTATCCATTCCTCATATAAAGAAAAAGAAAAAAAAAAATAGGAGATCAAAACAGCTTTTAATTGAAACTCATATTGGGCTTACAGTTAAGCCTCATGGTTTTCATTGAAACTTATGTTGGGCCTGAATGGAGTAATTTGACTAAGCCCAACTACATTTTAAACATGATACTTATGCAAGTTAAACTCAAACTCGTTCATGAACGTGTTTGTGTACACTGCGTGACTCGGATTCTTATTGACTAAAGACTACAAAAGATGTGTAAGGCCCAGACCCGACACTACGGGGTTTTACATCATTATCTCAACAATAAGCATTAATACTTGTAACAAACATTCATTAAAAACCATAACATTTACTAGTTACAATAAATAAATAAAAAACTAACTAACTATTGATCATATTATAAAACTTTTTCAAGGTGAATTTTCCGGAATTGAAACTAAACAAGGTTCCCATTTAACTTCTTTCCATCCTCTTGGTTTTTGAATTGGAGGCAAAAATCTCTTCTTTGTTTGTGATTTTCTACAAGAACAATTATTCCATTTTTCTTTCGAAACATAAAAATCCTTAGCGCAACAAACATAACATTCTTTACGATCATCAACTTCATCATCATCATCATCATCATCATCTGTCAATACTGCACGTCCAGCATTCGTATATTGATGTCTACGTAGTAGTTTTTCAATGGTTGTAGACGGTAATATAAAGTACTTTTCACCGAGAAGCAAGTAATCTAACGGCGAAAGAAGAGATTCATAAGGAAGATTAAAAATATTTGGCCTAGCAACACATGTACCTGGGTATTTCTCCATTATTTTACATGCTGGAATTGTATGATCATATACTTCTTTCTTGCCACCTGGATGAACTATCTGTATTGTTACATCTTTTAAATCTACACCCATGTTTTTCCCGATGACTTTTCGATTCTTTTGCTTGGCGGGTTCTTGATTCGAAAACCGAGTAATCTTGATGTCGTCTGAAACGATAAACACTTGAACATATTCAAGAATCAGGTGACATTATGGCCTCTTTACCTGAGAACACGAGTAATCTTGATGTCTGAAAACGATGAACACTTGAACATATTCAAGAATCACATGACATTAGGTTTCATGGATTTTTTCCAGAAAACACGAGTAATCTTGATATTTGAAACGATGAACACATGAACATATTCAAGAATCAGACAGTAGGTTCCATAAGTTCTTTCCCTGAAAACCCGAGTAGATCTTGATAAATACTTGAACGTATTCAAGAATCAAATGGCATGAGATTCTAGTGGTTAAACCAAAAGCCAAAAGATAAATTATGAGTTTATGTGTTTGTTATGAAATCTCTACTGTTTTGTACTGTAGAATGAGTATATAAAATTATATTATAAGTATTTTTTTTAATTAGAACATGGATTTTATTTGTTGTCACAGTCTTGTTGTCCTAAATTCATAGAAGACATCGTTGTGGAAAATCCAAGGAAATTATTGTAGCAAATAAAACAAAAAATGCCTTGGACTTTACTCCATGTGTGAAATAATTAGAGTTGAAATTGTGAGGGCATTGTTATAGAATTTAGAAAGCCCACGTACTAACTTGTCAAGTTGGGCTGGTGCCTAAACAATCTGTATGAGAAATTGCAGTAATATTTTTGTTAACGAGTCGAAATGGTAAGAAATGATCCAAACTGAATATTTGTTGTTCTCGCTTGATTCGTTTAGGTCACAACCTTGTTTGTTTAATAAGCGAACAAAAGAATATGTTACGAGCTTTGTTAATTAAGGTCACGAGCTTGTTCCTTTCAATTTCGTTAATTTGTTAAATAAACAAACAAATAATTATGTTTAAGCTCGGCTCATTTATAAATAAAAATTGTTCCAACTCGTGTTCGAGTTTGGTTTGGTACAAAGATTTTGCCTTCCAACTAAAACTCGACTCGAGTTTGGCTCATTAAGGAATAGAAAATCAAGTCAAATTTTAAATAAGCAAATACGGAGTATAAAACAATATTAAAAAGAGAATATTAGGTTTTAATCCACTTATATAAATTTTAATCCAGTTTGTACTTTTTTTGTTGATTTAAGGACAAAACATTTTCCTTCGGACTATTTTACCCTTTCTTTTAATCCGGATTTCTGTAACTAAATCCGGGAATCTCATTATTATTAAACAGAGGACTATCTACAACTTCAACCATTGAGAAAATCCATTTCCATTTTCCAGATTCCTCCAGTCTCTGTTCTTCCTTTTTTTCCCTCCTCCTCCTCCTCCTCTTCCTCCATGTAATGCTCAAGAACCGAAAACTAGGCCAATGGCCACCATACCGGCCAGAACCCGGCTGTCTCATGAACAACGGAACTTCCAGTTCGAGAGCAATCAATCTCCAGTCTTGTAGTGAATTAATTGATCTCCCTTTTGACAAGTGATCCTATAGTGCCAATTTCAACTGGAGCTGCTGTAGCCATTCTTGATGCCAAAGGAATCTTGATGTTCAATTCAAGAATGGTGGTTTAAAGTCAGTCTTTTTTTTGTTGAAGTTTTAGGGTTGAGCTTAATTGGATCAAGTGTAGCTAGTTTTGGTGTGTTATTATAAGTGTGTTTTGAGAGTGGTTTACAGAAAATGGAGAGCATGATAACATATGAATGCAGATATGGGGGAGGGCAACGCAATTAAAGCCTGTAATTGAACTTTTTCTTTTTCTCCTTTTTTTTCCCTTGACTATGAAATAAATCATTCTTTTTTCTATATGGATGTGAAAAAGGAAGAACACATAAATAAACTTTTGCTCTTCAAAGCTAGTCTTTTGTTGTCCATTGATACTGTCTTTTATTTCTTGATTCTTCAACATTTTAGCAATTCCTATAGCCAATAGTTTTACAAAACCATTGAGAGTGTAGCCAACTACAAATAATTGTAAGTCTGTTGTGGTTGATAATATTGGTGATCCCACAGTTTAAGGGTTGGTTTAAGGATGCATCTATGATGTTTTAAAGAAGATTGATTGTGTTGTTCATTTGGTTCATATCATTAAGCTTTCTAATACACTAGTTTTGGGGGTGTTACTGTGTTAATGTGTTACTGTGTTACTGTGTATATCACTATGTGTTGTGAGATTTTTAGCAATATATACGCCAAGAATAAGGCTGAAAATCAGATTTTGGAAGCGTAAAACCAAGTGTTTCAGGCTTGAAAAAAACTTCAAATACTTTTATTGACTTCGCTGCTTCTTCTTCTACTTTGTTCAAATATACGAAAAGATGCAATGTTGCAATGTTTTTTTTTTCAAAAAGAATCGGTTGTAGTGTGCTTCAAACCCATCCTTACATTGGGAAGCATACTAATGATGATATTTCATCATTAATGGATAAGAAATGCAATGTATATTTGTTTTACGTGGTTATTACTACTCTTGAAAAGTGTTTTGAGAAGTTGAGGAGGAATATTGAATTGGTTGTGTTCTCTGTGATGATAAGGTGTTCTTGTATTCTTTATTAATATCGCTATGTATTCTTCGTAAAAGGTGTTATTGCAGGCATATGGTGTCTTTATTTGGTTTTAATCTTTCCTTGCATTCCACTATTTGTTGTGGTGTGGTTTTGGCCTAGGTGATTGAAGGTTGTTGATTCAAATGGTGAGGCAATGTTGGTGTTTTTTTGTCTTTAAAAAAGCGGAGGAGCCTAAATTCTCTATTGATGAGGCCGGTCTTTCTTTATATATAATGCATTTGTTTGCTTACATACGCCTTTCATGAAGTTTGATGTGGTGCGGGTTTGAAGGATAAAGGTTTATAGATGGTAAAACATACTGCTTTGGTCTTCAACAACTTGAAGAATGTTTTAGTTCCCCCATGATATGCTTTTTGATTATATTCAATAGTATAAGGTTTTTATTCTCTTGATTCCCTGGGAGTTGCATCTCCATAATGCTTTGATAGATTATTTCATTATGATATCCACCATTTTTTGACAGATTGTTGTATTACACAATGTTAATGGTCATATTTTGTCTGTTACTCTTACTGTGTTATTGTTACTGTGTTACTGTAAACGTTGTGATAAAATTCGGCTTTCAAATACTACATCGAAAAGGTATCAAATGAGGTCTCAAAATGAAGATAAAAAAAATATGAACTTTAAACAATTTTGATGATCGGTATTCTAAATCAAAAGTTACGGTCGTTTATAAGAAAAACGCTCCGGTTAATGCAAATATTTTTTCGGCTTTCAAAATTTACGTCGGAAGGGTATCGTATTTGGGCTCAAATTAAAGAGCAAAAAAAATATGAATTTTGGTGAAAAAATTTCGATGATCGGAGTTCTAAATCAAAAGTTACGGTGTTTGAAAAAAAAAAAAAAAACCTTAAGCGGAAGCACATTTATCGGAAACTGAAGGATATGCGCGTCGGCTGTTATTAAAGGGGTAATTTTGTCCGTCTGAAATTTTTTTGTCCTTTTTGCAACTGAAAAAATGAGTGTGTCCTATTTATTAATTTTGTAATTAAAAAGGGATTTTTTTCCTCAATCCCCCAATTAAAAAAATATAGTATCAAAAGCATTAGAGAAACTCTAAAAATATTTTATAAAAGTAGTATTTATTACATGAAGAGATGGTTTAAAACTTTATGTGTTGTGGTTTTAGTTGTGCATTGATTTAGTTATTTAAGCATGTTCGTGAATATAATCGAACGTTTGCAAGTAATCTCGTATCTGATAACGATCTAAATGTTACCATATACCCTTATTCACCCCGAATTCTGCTCAAGAGAGGATAGATAGACTCGTTATTATGTGGAATATATGTTAAATGCTATGTGAGTGTTTCTAGGATCGTAATTCTGCATCCATGATATTTTCCCAAAGATTTTGTACTGTTTGGTCTCGTTTTGCGTGTTTTATAGGGTGTACAGCATTTGGAGCATTGAAGAATGGATCTGGACTGAAAGAAGTATATTGGGCCAAGTGATTAAAGTCCAAGAAGAAGCCTGCTGAAGAAAAAGGAGAAAAGTCGGCCCGGTTTATATTGGGCTAGGTCCGGTAAACCGAGGACTTGTGGAACACGAAACTGATTTTGCCGTATTATCTAGGTCGGTTAGGGTTTTAAAGAGTCTTAAGTCGGTCGTTGTATCTATATAAGGCCGCGTTTACAGATTATTGTATACAATTGTCATAGTTCATTATCAACTCTTCAATTACATTATATATTTTGATGAAATAAAGTTATTTGAGCTTTGGAAGAGTTGCTTCTGGTTTCCTCCATTCTTCCATCATCTCTAGCTTGAGTAGATCGAGCTAGATCACCATTGTTGAAGGTATTTATGTGTTTTAGTTAATCTGCATGTTTAAAGACCCTATAATTTACTTAGAATAATCCTAATTGAGCAATGTAGATCCAGGGACAGGAAAAGCTGCCCCCGGTAACCCGGCGGTCTATACCGGTTTACCGAGGCATAATTTAGAAAACCTAAAACTGAATTCACTACATGCCTCGTTGATCGGCGTGTTTAGTTAATGATGAGGTTAGATCCGCCAATCTGCTTATTGTAATCGTGGCCCGACATGAAATACGAATAGTGAAGTGCTAAGTTTGGACATAGTCTAGAATGGACCCTAGGAGCGTGCTGATCAATGTCGACAGCTATCTAGGCGGGTTAACGGTATGAGTTAGCGCTCGATAACGGCAATTCTAGTTCTTTATGCGTATGGGCTATTACGGACCAATTAAGGAGGGTAGCTTGCGTATAGATTGTCTACTACCATTGTCAGAGTAGATAGGAGTAGGAATTGCACCCGTAGCTGATAATGATAATTAAAACGAAAGCTCGCGATTAATCTAAGGAAATTATGTGGGGAAGTAAACATAACGATTAATTAATCCAAGTTAGTAGATCGGTGAGAAGAGGGAGAGGAGTACCAAGTTTGTTTTCTTTTATGTTATTGTTGGTCAATGACCGCCTCTATGTTGCTTCTTAATTAGGTTAGAATCGTTTATACTTATAGTTGCATTGTCTCTGTGGGATCGACCTTGACTCGCATTTACTATACTACGATGTACCAAGTATTCTTGCTAGTAATATCGACGTTAGTGCCTTACACGCGATGAGTATCATTCGCTTATGAAATGAGTTTATAATCTTGTTCAAGTTTGGTTGATAAGGAAAACAAACGATCTCTCACAGACACTAACGAGTCGAACACAAGCTCGTTCATAAGCGGCTATGTTTGTTAACAACACTAGTTTTACTAACAATTGTTTTTATGTGAGTTTTATTGATACCACGAAATTGTTAATGACACAACATTTATATGCTAATTTTTGTGTGTAATCGTGATGCATGAAGCAACTTTGTGGTGTCAATAAAACCCACTATATCACTAAGACGACGTTTGAAACTATAAAATTAAACAAAATGTTTGAAACCATAATGTAACGCCCCGTTCCTAGACACCAATTCCATATCTAGAAAAGGAACGTTCGCCACGTATAATATATAATAAATTCCATATTATACGTAAGCCTCTACTACATTGTATCAAGTTAAGCAAAACGGAAGCAAAAGACTCGGGTATATATTTTATTCAACAACCAAGAATAGAAACAACATTCTAAAGATAGAAATATAACTTAATAGAATGAAAACTCCAAAAGAAAACTTATAACGTACGAAAATTCCTCCAAAGGATTCAATAAAAGAAATTACAAGTTTATTCGTCAAAGCCAAGGAATAATAAATAAGTCTAGAATGTCATAATAACAAAGAATAAAAATAAGCTCCAACGACGGCGTCCTCAAACGTCGTTTTCGAAATCCTCATCGAATTCCGGATTCACCTGTTCATCTTCACATCCCCAAATACACAACAAAACATACATTTGAGGTAAATACAAGGTACTTAATAGAAGATAGAAGCTATAATTCAATTAAGATTTATAAAACAAGATTCATAATAATTAGGTTGTCTTTATGGGACTGACTCAATCTAAGGTTCACTTTATGTCCATCAACACGTCATGACTATACATTTTTAACTTAGCTTATCTTTTTTACATCAGTACTCATGGACACTGCGCATGGTGTGTATCCACCTGAAGATATACTTGCCAACTAACGGTGATTTACACCGATAGTCCCAGGATCCCCCCGGTATGCATACACGTTCGGTGAAGTTCCTTCACTGCCATTTAGCCGTCTAGTGGCTGTTCACCTTTAGAACGTCTACACATCGCCAATATGAATCTGTGCCTTACCAAGAATGACATGATGTTTAATCTTTTTTCTACACAAGTATGTACTTTATAATCGTTACTAGCCACCTAAATGTTTTCAAGTAAGGCTCTCTCACAACTACTACTCTCTCTCTTAGACCACTAGACACGGACAAGGCCTATCAATTACACAGACATTGATGAATACTAATTCTTCAAAGCGCAAGCTTATCATGCTCTTCCGACGGTCCCGAACTTCAACTCTTGTGAAACATCCCTTCGGTACCGGAACTAAACGAATCAGAAACTCAATCAAGGCTTGTTCACTCATTTAAGGTTATGTCATCAAGAAACAACATTTAAAACTCATCTCATAGCTTAAAACAACATTTTCCCCAAAATAGGGGGCCAATGCGTGCGCATTCTTTGGAATGCGTGCGCATTGAACGAGCAGAAACATTCCGGATGCCTCTATCCTGCCAATGCATGCGCATTACCCTCAATGCGTGCGAATTGAGCCTGCTGAAAATAAAACTGACCATCATGTATCAGCAATTCGTGCAAATTGCTAATCAATGCGTGCGCATTGAGCATCCTGTCCCAGAACCCGACTTTCTGTTTCATCAATGCGTGCGCATTGAGCACATAAATGTTGGAAGTAACGCCCGAATGTAATTGTTTTTATAATTAATAAATGACAGATTTATTCTCATCTTATTATTTGATTCATGCTTATATTTAATACACTGCTGAAAACCCCAAGTTGTATCATATGTAGCCATATAACTTAGTGTGTGTCACACATGAGGATTAAGTTTATGGTGATACACTTGAACTAATTAGTCCGTGGTGAACTTAATCAAAGTATGTGGTCTATTGATTAAACCACCTTTAATGCGCCCAGAACACTTTATGGTGTGACCTTCTTATCCGGACCGTCGACATTGGTTGTCTAAGTGGGGCATTTATATATGATGAGAGTCATATAGGACTGGACCGATTTAATCTGCGTTTCTCATACAATTAAGTGATTGAGAAATCTTATTAAATCACAAGATGATCATATATGGATTAACCTTAATCCTGATGTGATTGCATATTCCTACTGGTTTCAGGATAGGGTTTGATGTGTTCATTAAGGATCGCTAAGAGGCACGGTTCGAATCACTTTCACGTTGGCACTATTCTGGAATGAGTGAGAAGTGTGTGTCTCACAGATATGGAATCCATTCCTTCCTGCGGGAAGTAGAAAGACAATCCCCTTATTCGTTAATCCTAGAAACTATTTGATCCGTGGAGTTTGTATTGGTTATGAACTAATTGATCACTTGTGGGTTAATGGTAAATAAGGATAAGATGTATTGAAGAAGGTTTGCGGAAATAATCCCGCTTCATTACGGATAGTCTATGGAGGGTTAGTTTATATGTAATGATTATATCAATGGACACTTATCGACTCGACTCGACGTATTGAGAATAAGTTATATCCATAATCGATAGAGTTCAGTTTCGGATTTATGGTTGCATAATTCCGGAATTAATGAGTTGAGTAGAAATATTCTGTTCGATGAATATTTTATTCAATTTATTGTAACTACTGGTTATAGGTCCATGGTCCCCGGGTTGGCTCTTAACACTCGAGTGTTCTCTCGATTTGTGGAACCTCGAGAATAAATTAAATAGTTGGTCTATTTAATGAATATGTGACGGACGTTTTCTAGGCTATACAATCCTTACCGGCAGTGTACCGGGTCAAATTGTAATTCTAGTCTGTTGAGTCAGGTCGCATCCTCAGGGAAATGAAAATCTAATTCAATGTGTGGTTAAACACCAAGAAACTATTATTAACTCGATCTAAGTCACAGTTATTACCTTTTATAGGGTTAGATTGTTAGAGTTAGATGTTAGTAAAACAGTAAATAAATACTTATACAATATACAGATATATATATATATATATAAATATAATATATAGAAACTAGCCAAGATAATGTTATTGAACCATGATCTCTTTTTAGTTAAATGATGAGACAAATCTTCCTTTTTCAAGGTGTAATTATTATGTGAAACAGTGCACTCCTCACCAACAGCTTCTCTCACACGAAGCGCATTTAAAGCTCATCATATATGTCTCATCAACTGTCCAATGTCATCCCAAAGATTGGGTACTCCGTTTTGTGATGACAGTTAAAATATACCTATTTATGTCATCAATTCTAACCTTAAATCAGAGTTAATTATATATATTTCATATTAAATCACGTGTTTATATTTATTATTTAATGATAAGTATTAATTTGATAATTGGTATTTAGCTGTTTTTATTATAGAAGAGCAATTAATTGTGTGATAAATGCTGATTTCGCAGATCGTAACGAATCAGGAGGATAATTGTCATGCAATCAGGAAATCTCAAGATAAATAAGGAAGAAAATCGGAGCATTAATGAAGAGACAAATCAGATCAGCATAGAAGAGTGAAGTGGGGAACAAGTCAGACGAAGCGAAATTGAAAACGCGTAAAGAGGAGGCTCGGTCGACCGAGCCATGCCATTCGGTCGACCGAAAGCGTAATCGTTCGGTCACCCGAGCCTAATCGATTAATGCGTGCATATCTTCTCGATTCTCCTATGTCGGCTACAACTCCTATATAAGCAAAGCACCACGATCTTTGAAAAACAACCAACCTACAAAACACAATACTACAATACTTTTAGTTTATCAATATAGTTCTTTTTATTTTATATTATGTTGCTTCATCACGGAGGCGATGGATTCATCGATTAGAGATTGCATTAAAGGATCGGAGGACCCTCCGTCTACGAGGGTAATGTCTATCCAAATATGTCGTTTTTATTAAGTAGATCTATTTTATTTCGTTATGGAGTAGTCGTTTGTGTATTGATTTAGTGAAGTAGTTAATTAACAAACCCATATTCATGTAGATCTAAGTCGCAATGCGAAGGCGTTTCTGAGCAAATTCTAGAGTCACCGGTCTAGATCTACCACGGTCTATATGGTTAGATCTAGCCATCAAGATTCTAGTAATTTTACGTGAACGACTTCGACTACGTCGTGCTTTACATTTTCATATACACATGTAATAGATCTGGCCAATTTGTTACATCGTTCTCGTAAATTAATATGATATATTGTGAAAATTGCCATGTTAAATAGGACATAAGTTAGCCGATCGTTTAGGAGGTGTGCCAACCTGTCCACGGTGGTTGCCTAGACGAGGTGACGATTTTAGATCGGCATCCCTAGTTTGGTATAGCATGCTTGTTATATGATGTTCTATCCTGTCCAAGGAAGGATTCGTAATTAAGCATAGGGATCTTCTATCCGTTCACGAAGTAGATCCAGTTTAGGGGATAGCTCCCGTAGCCAAAATATAATCAACCTTAATGTCTTTTCTGTCTCGGCTTAGATATACATATATGGGGGAGTAATTACTACTAGCGTAATCAATACCGTTTGTTAGAGTCTTATAAAACCATAAAAGTAAGTGTTTTAGTGTCTACTGTCGTATTGTTAGTCTTTGTGTTTTCTATCGTGTCAACCTTTATTTCTACGTTATTGTTGGTCGGAGACCGCCCTTTAATCTATTTTTAGTTTAATAACGTTGTACTTGTTTAAGCCGAGTCTCTGTGGGATCGACCTCGACTCTATCTAGCTATACTACGATTGAACCTAGTTCTCTTGCTAGTAGGTTATTTAGGTATCGAGTTATTTTTATAACTTGACCGTCATCAAGTTTTTGGCGCCGTTGCGGGGACTCGTGTCATTAAATTGAGTATAGCTTATTTTATTAAAAGTAGATTCGTAAATATTGTGAATAAAGTCGAGTATATTAAACGATTAATCGTTAAAAATAATAATAAAAATATATATAAATAAATAAATAAAAGAGTTCGGTCGATCAACCCACGCTTCTCGATCGACCGAGAATTTATTGTTTTTATGTTTCGCATTACGCTTTTGTTTTACACGATTTACTTGTGTTTTTGTATTTCTCGAGTCTGTTTTAGTTTAGTTTTTATTTATTGAGTCTAGGATTAGCCTTTAAAGTTTCTAATAGTTTATTGTTTTTGTTATTTCTATTTTTGTCTATTTTAGAGTCTCGCCAAAGCGTAGCCTTGGCGTATTTTAATTGTTTAATTTTGTTTTTTTCTTGCAAATAAAAATTAATAAATAAAAATAAAATAAAAAAACAAGCAAGCTACCCGTATTTCGAGGATCCAATCAAAGAGCAAGGCGAGGAAAAATCGAAGAGCACATCAATCGACTTTCGGACATGGAAGGATTCTTGAATGAAGCCAACCAGGTAAATGGAAATAATTTTAATAATGCAAATTTTGTTAACTAAGTGTGTGGTGCATGGGAAAAGCGCGTGCCTTGCAAAGCTATGCAACGCCCACCATTGAACAATTCATTCCTGCTATCGTAGTACCTAAAAATGCTGCTGAAATTTATCACCCGAAACCTAATGTCATTCAAATGGTGACAAACTATTCCACTTTTCATGGTATCCTGAATGAAGATCCTGGCATTCACGTGATGAATTTCTTAGAGATCATTAGTACCGTGAAGCCAGAACTGGTTCCTGAGGATAACATTAAGTTGAAACTTTTCCCTTTCACTTTGAAAGATAAAGCTAAGCAATGACTTTTCTCTTTAGAGGCTAGATCAATCACGACACAGGAGGAAGCTGCTACAAAAGTTCATGAATAAGTACTTCCCTATAGGAAAGACCTTTAAGTTACGCCAAGATATCTTGGGATTCAAGCAGCAACCTGGGGAGAGTTTTGATCAAGCTTTTGAACGTTTTAAGGAGTCCATGAGGAAGTGCCCTCATCATGATATCCCTCTATGGATTTTAATGCAAACCTTTTACCATGGATTGAGAGATACGGAGAAGATAAGAGTAGATGCCTCCAGCAATGGAGCGTTTGTTCTTTTATCTCCTGAGGAGGCACGAGGAAAGATGGAGCAAATAGCAATGAATAGCCAGGTGGGTAGGTGGTGAAATAGCAAGCTGTGAAGATGGCGATAATTTATCGATGAGGATTTATCGCATAAGATCCTACATACTCTATTAATCATAAATGATAAGGTGGATGGTATGCATGAGAGGATTCAACGAGTGGAGACTGGAAAAGGGATGGAAACGATTAATCAACTAGAGAATGCGGGTACTAAAGAAGCCAATTACATTGAAAGACAGGGGAATCAATATGGCGGTTACAAACCAAATCATGACCAACCTGAATTCCGATGGAGTGATCCAAATGAAGGGGTAAAACCACACAACACTTATGTACCTCAGCAAGCTCAAACTTACGGTTGGGAAGTTGCACTTGAAAAGATGAGTAACACAATGTCAGACACTGTGAATCAATTAGCAAATTCCATTTCTGACTTGGCTACAAACTTTCACCAATATTGTCAAAATAATGATGCCAAAGTCACCAACCAAGAAGCCTTAGTCCAGAATCTCTCTCATCAAATAGGACAATTAGCTGAACAACTGTCAACTAGGCCTCCTGGGGGATTTCCGAGCAACACTGATAGGAACCCGAGGGATGTGAATGCGATAATGATTAGAAGTGAAAAGGAGCTTACTCCAACAATCCCAAAGAATGAGGAGAATATAGAGGACGTTAGGGATGAGGAGAAAGAGCCTGAGGAGGCATTCACACCCTGCTTAGAAAAGCCCCCCGATGAGCAATTATCCTCCATTTCTACCATTTTAGGGAATAGTGATTGCGTAGAAATATCTTCGCGAAGTGAGGTTGTTAAGGCTGAGAAGCAACAACCATGGTTTAAAGATTATGTTAATTATTTATCCGGGAGATATTTTCCACCAAACTTGAACCAAAAAGAAGAAGAAAGAAGTTCTTTGCGGACCTTAAACACTATTATTAGGATGAACCCTATCTTTTAAGCGTTGCTCGACAACATCTTTAGAAGATGTGTTCCCGAGAGTGAATTCCTCGATATACTTAAACATTGCCATACTTATGAGCGGGGAGGACACTATGGAGGGGACAAGGCTGCTTTGCTAAAGTTCTCTAATGTGGTTTCTCTTGGCCAAATCTTTACAAAGCTACGCATGAATATGCTAGATCCTGTCATTCATGCCAAATGACGGGCAATATATCGAGAGACATGAAATTCCACTAAGGAGTATCCTAGAACCGTAACTCTTTGATGTATGGGGAATTGATTTTGTGGGACCTTTCACTTCATCTGTTTCAAACCGCTATATTTTGGTGGCGATCGACTATGTGTCTAAATGGGTTGAGGCAATTGCTTCACCTACCAATGATGCAAAGGTTGTATCTGCGGTTTTAAAGAAAAATATCTTCACGCGGTTTGGAATCCTCGTGCCATCATTAGTGATAATGGGAGCCATTTACGTAATAAGCCATTTGAGAAGTTAATGGCCAAGTGCACGGGTGAGACATAAGTTAGCTACCACTTATCATCCTCAAACAAGTGGTCAAGTTGAGGTCACGAACCAAGAGATTAAGCGCATTCTAGAGAAAAAACTGAACCCAACAAGGAAAGATTGGTCGTTGAAGTTAGATGACGCTTTATGGGCTTATCGGATTGCGTATAAGACTTCCATAGGTATGTCCCCGCACTGCATTGTTTTGGGAAAGCGTGTCATCTACCGGTTGAACTTGAGCACCGTGCCTTATGGGCTACTCGTGTGTTGAATTTAGAAGAAAGTTTAGCCGGAGAAAAGAGATTGTTGGAATTAACTCGCCTAGAAGAGTTTCGTATTGAAGCTTACGAGAATGCTCGGATCTATAAAGAGCGCACTAAGAGATTTCATGATAAAAAGATCCTTGACCGCACCTTTAAGGTGGGTGATATGGTTCTTGTTTACAATTCGCGCTTGAAACTTTTCCCGGGAAAGCTAAAATCAAGATGGTTTGGTCCATATAAAGTGAGTAAAGTATTTCCTTCCGGAGTCAGAGGTAAGTCACTTGGATGATCGAAAGACTTTTGTGGTGAATGGCCACCGAGTAAAGCATTACCTCGGGAATCAATTTGATAGGGAGGAAGAAGTACTTACTCTAGAAATCCTAGTTACAACTAGACCATCATGTGAGTACAAATCGAGCTAACGACTATAACCATAGAACTATTTCTTAAAAACTTTCTTTTAGATTTGTTTTTGTTTTTGCTTTGAATAAAGTAGCATGCGCCTATCACGGTTTTTTTCATCTCGCCATGTTCCGAGTCTAAGTTCGGAATAAACGAGGTTTTTTCCTTGATAGCCGTCATGTGAGTTTTTTATTTAGCTTTAAATCCCTTTTGGTATTGTCCATGGCAGTATAAAGTAAAGTGGCTTAAACTGTTTTTAGATATTTATATCTAATTACTGCCACATTATTTTATAACTTCCATCAACATGGTATTTAACGATTTCGTGGAGCTTGTTTGTTTATACAGGATATGTCTGTCTCTCCTCGACGTGCTGAGGTTTACTCCGATATTGTTCCTTCACTTGGGAGCCGTTTCCAGAGCTAAGTCTTTTTTCTTAAACTCTCATTTATTTTTGTCATTGAGGACAATGCCATGTTTAAGTGGGGGGCAAGGGACTTAGCTATATGTTGAAAAAGTAAAGAGGAACGGAATATTGAGGCAATATTGAGCAAAATTTAAAAAAGAGTTTATGGATAAATGCCAAGTTGTTGAACTCGTACCCTTAAACTTGTGAAGTTATTATACTTAGAATTGATAGGAAAGGAACCAAGTTGTGTGAATACGTGATCATATTATACTTTTGCGATAAATTGTTAGTAAACTTAAGGATATTCATGCCAACAATTGCAAATAGTTAGGTATTGTTCAACTACTCAACATGTGAATCGTTTAGTACCGCATGAGTTATAATACTTGAAAGAAATATGTGTACATTGCGTAGATAATTGGTTATGAGGACCTAGTGTTGATATTTGTCGATCGATGTATTCGATCTTCGAGCCATCAAAGCGGAGTAATAAGCTTGGGACGTACCTGTGTTTTGACAGTGCATTAAAACACTGGGCTTGTAGTAACATTACCAAAGTAGCCCCGCGCTTGTGGTAATATTCGATGCTATGCTTAATCTAAGATAGGGGGATACTCTACGAAAAGTTTTCTTCCTTGAGATTAGTAGTATTCGAAAAATATGCAAAATTGAAAAAATTTAAATTGTTAGAGGCTTTGAGTAGTACTCGGTCTCCAAGTCCAAAAACCCTATAGATACGCTCTTGCTTATTGTTCTAGTGCTTTCACCATTACGAGGCATAAGAAGTATGAATGTCGATGTTGGTGAATTTTGATATGAAGTCTGCATAAACTCTAATCTTGCTACATTTATATAAAACCAATGCACATGCACACACGATACTTGATTCATAGCAAGTAGTGAATAATGCTTATCTTATGAGCATGGCTGGTATGAGTTGACTCGAGTTTCGGTGTAAGTATTAGATGACCAAGGAAAATGTTGTCTTGGGAATGACTTATTGATGCTTTGTTCGGGACGAAGCAAAGTTTAAGTGGGAAGCATTTTGATGACGATTAAAATATACCTATTTATGTCATCAATTCTAACCTTAAATCGAGTTAATTATATATATTTCATATTAAATCACGTGTTTATATTTATTATTTAATGATAAGTGATTATTAATTTGATAATTGGTATTTAGTTTGTTTTTATTATAGAAGAGCAATTAATTGTGTGATAAATGCCGATTTCGCAGATCGTAACGAATCGGGAGGATAATTGTCATGCAATCGGGAAATCTCAAGATAAATAAGGAAGAAAATCGGAGCATTAATGAAGAGACAAATCAGATCAGCATAGAAGAGTGAAGTGGGGAAAAAGTCAGACGAAGCGAAATTGAAAACACGTAAAGAGGGAGGCTCGGTCGACCGAGCCATGCCATTCGGTCGACTGAGCGTAACTGTTCGGTCACCCGAGCCTAATCAGATTAATGCGTGCATATCTTCCGATTCTCCTATGTCGGCTACAACTCCTATATAAGCAAAGCGTACGATCTTTGAAAAACAACCAACCTACAAAACACAATACTACAATACTTTTAGTTTATCAATATAGTTCTTTTTATTTTATATTATGTTGCTTCATCACGGAGGCGATGGATTCATCGATTAGAGATTGCATTAAAGGATCGGAGGACCCTCCGCTCACGAGGGTAATGTCTATCCAAATATGTCGCTTTTATTCGTAGATCTAATTTATTTCAGTTATGGAGTAGTCGTTTGTGTATTGATTTCGTGAAGTAGTTAATTAACAAACCCATATTCATGTAGATCTAAGTCGCATGCGAAGGCGTTTTACGAGAGCAAATTCTAGAGTCACCGGTCTAGATCTACCACGGTCTATATGGTTAGATCTAGCCATCAAGATTCTAGTAATTTTACGTGAACGACTTCGCTACGTCGTGCTTTCTGTTTTTCATATACACATGTAATAGATCCGCCAATTTGTTACATCGTTCTCGTAAATTAATATGATATATTGTGAAAATTGCCATGTTAAATAGGACATAAGTTAGCCGATCGTTTAGGAGGTGTGCCAACTTTGTCCACGGTGGTTGCTGAGACGAGGTGACGATTTTAGATCGGCATCCCTAGTTTGGTATAGCATGCTTGTTATATGATGTTCTATCTGTCCCAGGAAGGATTAAGTAATTAAGCATAGGGATCTTCTATCCGTTCACGAAGTAGATCCAGCTTTAGGGGATAGCTCCGTGGCCAAAATATAATCAACCTTAATGTCTTTTACTGCCTCGGCTTAGATATACATATATGGGGAGTAATTACTACTAGCGTAATCAATACCGTTTGTTGTAGTCTTATAAAACCATAAAAGTAAGTGTTTTAGTGTCTCTTGTCGTATTGTTAGTCTTTGTGTTTTCTATCGTGTCAACCTTTATTTCTACGTTATTGTTGGTGGGAGACCGCCTTTTTAATCTATTTTTAGTTTAATAACGTTGTACTTGTTTAAGCCGAGTCTCGTGGATCGACCTCGACTCTATCTAGCTATACTACGATTGAACCTAGTTCTCTTGCTAGTAGGTTATTTAGGTATCGAGTTATTTTTATAACTTGACCGTCATCATTTTGTCATGCAGTCAATGTAAAGGATCTCGATCGTAACAGGTAAATTAACGTAATAAGATCTTGAGCACAATTTTAATAAGATTTGTTTCTCTCAAAACAAATCGCTTTGAGTAGAAATAGGATTCCGTTGTCACGTTTTCACTCGCCATTTTACCCTCCGGTTTTTCTACCTTTTTTCCTCATATCCTAACTTCACCGTTTAGTTCGTCATTAGGTTACGATTCTGTTTATATTGATTAGCTATGTCAATATTAACGTTTCATTAAGCTCAAGTAGAAAAAGATTCATCATATTCAATTTTAATCATTTTTAACATAGTCAATCATCCATTTTACCAAAAAGATTAAAATAGTTCAATTACATATTTTGGCTAATATTACTAATACTAATATATATATATATATATATATATATATATATAAATAGATAGAAATAATAAACATAATAACATTAGAATATATAACTGATTACAACTGTTGAATCGGGGTTGTTTCCACGGATAGAGCATAACAAAGCTTCAAATCAACAATCTTCGATAATTATTCCATCATTACAACGATACTATAAATACTTTATTTATATATATATATAAAAACATATACATATATATATATATATATATATATATATATATATATATATATATATATATATATATATATATATATATATATGGGCCCAAAATGATGAAAACAAGAAAAGAGAAGAAAGGAGATGGAAGAAGAGGGAAATGGAGGAAATGGGAAGGAGATGAGAAGAGAGGGCAAATGTTGTAATGGAATGGATTGGGTATATATAGGGGAAGGGTGTATATGGGGAGGTTTATATGGAAATGTTGTATATGGGAAGGTAATTAGCATGTGGGAGTTTGTTATGAATCATCATTGCCATCATTACATCCCATGTGCACCAAATTTACCCCAAAAAATCTGATTTCCTCACAAAAATCTGCATTATTTCATACACCGGTTCGAACCGAGCTTGCTCCAGTTCGAACCGGTTTCTTCAGGTTCGGACCGGAATCTCAGCTGTTCGGTAAAACGACCATAAATTGAGTTGTAGACCTCCGATTGATGTGATTCAAAATGAGTTGGAAATCTCATTTGAATATCTACAACTTTCATGAAGAACTCTTCCCTAGAAAATGCCTCTAAGTTGGATCAAATGTCTGTCGAAGATATTTTACGGTATAAGTACGTAGGAAAATCGACCCTTTAAACTCGTAACCTTGTGGCATCTTCTTCTTTCCCTCAAAATCCATCTTTTAGTGCTCAAAACATGTCGTTACGTGGAATCTTGGTCAATGTATAATCCTGCAATGAACCACCAAAACACCAAACGTAAATCCGACACGACACTCCGGTTACTAAACCGGTACAAAACTTATAAAAAAACTTATAAAAATACGATAATTTATATAATAATACTACTTACACATTTGGATAAAACTTAGTAATTATGACTTGAATTGGTACAATAATGCTCAAAGTGTTATCAATATTAGGGTAAAATGTCATAATAATGATTGACAATTTGTCGCTCATCACAACTCCCCACTTAGCTTTTGGTCGTCCTCGAGCAAAACAAGCGATAAAACAAATTGAATGAGGGACAAATTCAAGAAGATATAAGATGTAAGGGACAACCAGATGTTGCAACCATTCGAATTACAACCAGGCGTTAACCTTAATATAAATGTATAACAGAGTGTGTGTGTGACAAGCCTTTTCAATTTCCACTATCCTCTGTTGAATAATTCAAGCAAACGCACAAGTAAACATTCAGACAGTCCTAATGACTTTCCTAGGTATAGGCAGTAATAATTCCACACAAAGTTCTCCCGTGTACTTATTAGGATAATCCCTAATGCATACCATTCAGTTTATACTGGGGATAGTCAGAAGATAACTAAGTTTTCAACCATGCTTAACCAACTTTCCACATTGTCATTTGCCAATTTTTACTTAATTTCACATAATTTCACATGTGTAGCATATGCCTTCATTCCCAGCAATAGGATGTTTCGTGATAACACCCTAGCTGGACTACTATCATCAGGCAGTCGGGAGCTTTTAAGCCTCATAGTGATATAGGACGTTTCGTGATAACGCCCTACCGTACTCAAATCATTGGTAGCTACATCCGACATATATATAGTTCATCTTAGTTTGGTATTCTTTCTTTCATTTCACTTTCCCAAAAAAACTTAACTTATATCCTTCCTATCACATTCAAACCTTCAGATATTCACGAAGACACGTTCGAAGTTAGGTACTAAGTTACTGCTTTTATTAAGCACCGCCTCTAGGATAAACCACTAGGATACTGAATGGGTACAGTTTAAAATTTTCGCTTCAATATCAAAGGCTTACGTGAAGGAATTCATGTTACACAAATAAATTTGGGGTTAAAATGCACTTACGGTTCACGTTGGTTATACACATCCAAATTGATCATTACATCTTCAAATCCATGAAATATATGCCTTGTACAATTTATTTTAATCAACTAAATAATGTTCGAAAAAGATAAAAAAAAAACTAAGGGATTTATTGATACAAAATAAGCATCAATGCCATTGCTAGACCAACCACGACTCCACTCCCGACTTACGAACTTACATTGTCCTCAATGTAAAGTGAGTGTAAATAAGTTGTTTGGAAAGCAATGGTGCACTTAAACAAGTCAAAACAAATACTGGGATGATAAAAATGGGTGGGTGGGTGGGTCAAAGTTATGACCGTTGTGTGTGCAAATAAAATAAAAGTGTATGGAGTGTGACAAATGTAGTGATGTAAGGTAGATAAACACACCACATAAACTTTTATTGGTTTAAAACACACAATATTCCATAGTAGTTGAACTAATACATGTCACACATTATTTGAAATTTAAAACAGACTAGATCATGATATGAAATGTGTGACAAAGTATTAACTCTGAGTCTTTTATACCCAGATCCTCAAGGGTTCTTTCAAATCGTTCTATCAACCTTAGTCCAAGAAATGATGCATTTGAATTTTCTCTTTGCTTTCTCTCGGGATTTTCGGATAACCACCTAATCGTTCCCTTTTTAATGACATTCAAACATTCATCCTGAGACTTGGTGAAACAAAATGAAAATCAATCCGAAGTGTTAGCAAAGTATCATCCCAAGTATGAGGATAGTATCATCCAATGTATGAGTAATTATTATATTTAACATTTTTACGGGCTGCCTCCCGGTAGCGCTTTTGTTTAACGTCGTTTGCTCGACAGACTTAAACAACCAAAATGATGATGATTAACTAATATAATATACTAAACAAAATGGGATACCTCTAACAATTACTCACCAAATCATGTAGCAATTAAGTACATGAACCAACTAGAAATAAATGCTTAATGAGTAAATAGGAAGGATAGTACCCGTGATTTACTAAATTTATAGTCTATATCTAGATTTTATCTTGCTTCGGTTTTTAATGCACTGGTGGTGGGTCATCCTCACGCACCGCATCCTTCTATTTTATCAATACTGGTCTCCAACATATGTTAGACGAATGTCGTCGAATCCAACGGTTCTTGACCTTTTCCTTTGATTTTCGAGCTTTTGGTTTGTGAGCCTTCATATTATTGCTAGAGTCATCTTCTTCAACTACCTGCGTGTTAGTACAATCCAAAACAAGGGGACACAAAGTGTCTACACAAGAACGAGATTCTAGTGTAGTGCATGGATATTTCAATGGAATGTAAATGTTGAAGACAACGCGCTCATTATTCACTCCCAAACTAAGCTCTCCCTTACGAACATCGATCACAGCTCCCACCGTTGCTAAAAATGGTCTACCGAGGATAAGGGGTGCACTCCCTACCTCCATATCCATAACAACAAAATCGACGGGGAAGTAAAATTTATCTACCTTAACCAACACGTCTTCAATGACTCCTTTAGGATGTTTAATAGATCTATCTGCAAGTTGGAGAGTCATCTCCGTACGCTTAAGCTTACATATGCCAAGTTTCATGAAATCATTATAAGACATGAGGTTTATGCTTGCACCGAGATCACAAAGCGCCTTCTCAAACAAAAGTCCCCAATTTCACATGGGATAGTAAAACCACCAGATCTTTAAGTTTAGGAGGAAGCTTGTGTTGAAGCTAATGTGAACATTCCTCACTTAAACACACCGTCTCATATTCTTCCAACCGTTTCTTTACGGATAGTATGTTTTTAAGAAACTTACCATATTCCGGCATATTGATTAGAGCTTCAATGAAAGGGATATTAATAGTTAAGTGCCGAAAAGTGTCAAGAAATCGTATGTACTTCTTATCCAAATTCATCTTTTTCATTTCCTCTTTCGAGGATAGGGAAGTGATTCAAGATCAATTAAATTAGGGTTAGAATGTATACTTCCCTTACCCTTGTCGTTAGACGAAGATGGTGAAGCTTCCTTGGATGTTTGTGCATTTGGAGGACACGTGTGTCATCATTCTCGCACCTTTTCTTCGAATATGCACTCGGATATGGTGTTTGCCTTACTCGAGAGTTGAACCGAGGTGAATTTGGGTTGAGCCGGATAAGGTTCGGTTTGAATTGGCCCTTTCAAACTTGATTCCTTTTAACTGCTCATTGGACAAGGTCCTTAGATAATTCGAGTCTTGGATTTTTCAATATTCTAGGAACCTTGACCCATTCCTCATCCTCACTTTCAGTTTCAATATATCTGCTTTGTCTTAGAAAATCTTCAATAATGTCCTCTTCCTCTTTGGTGAATTCAGTTTCATCTTTAGATTCCACATTCTTTCAAATTTACCATCTAAATCATCCTCTACTTCATTATTTCCGAAGTTTTCTAATCCATTACTTCCACAGATTCTTCCACTCTTGGTAATAACAACTTTTACCACTCTCGGGTTTCTTTCAGTATTACTTGGTAATCCTCCTGGAGGTCTACTATTTTTACGTTCTCCTTCTCTACTCAAATGATCTTCCATATTCCTTATTGATGCTTCTATAATTCTCATTATGGTATCATGTCTACTCATAGATGTTTTCAACGTACTCATATCCTTAGTGACTGTACCTATAGAAGTTATCATAGTTTCCATATTTTGAGCTTGAGTAGACATCACACCCATCATATTTTCCATTAATTTCTCCCATTTATCAACTCCTTCAAAGTTGAGTTGAACTTTGGGTGACCGGGTATGCTTTGAGTGGTATGTTGTGGATATGGTCTGTAATGACTCAGAGTTTCGATTCGAGGTATCTCCTTGGTAAACCTTATTAGTATATGGATTCTTATATTGAATCGATACGGTGGTTGTCCTTGATAAACCTTATTAGTATATGGATTCTTATAATAAACATAATAACATTGGAATATATAATGATTACAATCTGTTGAATCGGTGTTGTTTCCACCGGATAGAGCATAACAAAGCTTCAAATCAACAATCTTCGATAATTATTCCATCATTACAACGATACTATAACTACTTTATTTATATATATATAAAAACATATACATATATATAAATACATACATATATATATATATATATATATATATATATATATATATATATATATATATATATATATGGGCCCAAAATGATGAAAACAAGAAAAGAGAAAAAAGGAGATGGAAGAAGAGGGAAATGGAGGAAATGGGAAGGAGATGAGAAGAGAGGGGCAAAGGTTGTAATGGAATGGATTGGGTATATATAGGGGAAGGGTGTATATGTGGAGGTTTATATGGAAAGGTTGTATATGGGAAGGTAATTAGCATGTGGGAGTTTGTTATGAATCATCATTGCCATCATTACATCCCATGTGCACCAAATTTAGCCAAAAAAATCTGATTTCCTCACAAAAATCTGCATTATTTCATACACCGGTTCGAACCGAGCTTGCTCCGGTTCGAACCGGTTTCTTCAGGTTCGGACCGGAATATCAGCTGTTCGGTAAAACGACCATAACTTGAGTTGTAGACCTCCGATTGACGTGATTCAAAATGAGTTGGAAATCTCATTTGAATATCTACAACTTTCATGAAGAACTCTTCCCCAGAAAATGCCTCTAAGTTGGGTCAAATGTCTGTCGAAGATATTTTACGGTATAAGTACGTAGGAAAATCGACCCTTTAAACTCGTAAGTTTGTGGCATCTTCTTCTTTCCCTCAAAATCCATCTTTTAGTGCTCAAAATATGTCGTTACGTGGAATCTTGGTCAATGTATAATCCTGCAATGAACCACCAAAACACCAAACGTAAATCCGACACGACACTCCGGTTACTAAACCGGTACAAAACTTATAAAAATACGATAATTTATATAATAATACTACTTACACATTTGGATAAAACTTAGTAATTATGACTTGAATTGGTACAATAATGCTCAAAGTGTTATCAATATTAAGGTAAAATGTCATAATAATGATTGACAATTTGTCGCTCATCAATATGCAATATTATTTATTTGGTAAATAATATGTAAAATAGAAAAAACATTTTCTATTAAATTAATGATGAAATTGGCGCCATATTATGGATAAATTGGGAGAAGAAATTTTTCTAGATTATCTCATATGTATAATTAATTAATTATCTATTTATTGGATAATTAATGGAAAAGAGATAAAGAGATTGATTTTTTGAGAATTATCTCTTATCTTTTGGCAAATATCTTTTCCTTGTGCGAATAGGTAATTGTTGTGTGAAAAGTATAACTCTCTCTTGACTAGTTATTTTCCTATATAAAGAGAGTTCCTCCCAACACAATTGGACATCACAATTTGAGCCACATATCAAATAAAAAGAAGAGAAAACGTAGTTTCTTGTTCTAGTCATTAAGAGGAGAAAAACTAGGGTTTTTCTTGTGCATATTCGAGGAGGTTCTACGGCGAGGATTGACGTCCACCAGTTGTCGCTTGGAGATACAATTCGGAAGATCACGGCTTCTCCCTTTGGTCAATTGCCTATTTCTCTCTAGTTGGGGTAAATCTACTAACCTTCTTGTAGATTAATTTATTATGCGAATCATATTGTGGTAAAATCATAAACGAATCTAATTCGTAGCTTCCGCTGTGCAAGATCGAGTGTCTCGATCGGTGCTGTGAATCAGATCTGACGATCCAATTATGGATCGGATCCGGATTCGGGTTTCTGTATATCCAGCAATAAAACCATAACTCGATGAACTTTTACGATTCCTACTCAAATCCAAACACGTTCAACATCGAAAATACTCAGAAACAGCAGAAAAACACAACCTTTGCATGTCTAAATATCTCTTGCACCGTTAACAACGAAATGACATGATTTTTGTCATCTATACACATCAAAACGTCAATCTTAACCTTATAAACCATAACTAAATCATAAGAAAAGACTCTTACTTGATAGCAAGCAAAAACCAATCCCAACTCCAAGAAAACTGCAGCAAAACGATCCCTTTCTCGCTGAAAACCCTATGTGATCAATTCCAAAATAGATTAGATTCGATCACATGCTTCTATACCAGCAAGACTACGAATTCATGAGTTTTGATCCATCAAACCTATTCAAAAACACATCTAGGTCGAAATTACATACCTTAGCAAAGCTCCCAACTTTTGGTATTGAAACGACGCTCTCTTCACGACGATTCCAATACTCTACTCGAATCTGAATACGGTTAAGAACTCCATGAGAAATTGGAAGAACCTTTTTGCCTCCCCTTTTGCTCTCAGCCTTTTTCTCAGAGAACATGGAAACAACATTCAGATTTTCTAATAGGTTATAGGGTTATTGGGGATTTATTTTCCTTATATAACTTTTCCCAAAAAAATTGCTTATTATTCCCTTAATTACTCGATAATTAATTGAGTCCAAAATCCCAATATATATATATATATATATATATATATATATATATATATATATATATATATATATATAATCAAAATACTTAAATACAAAAATAATATTGAATATAATATTTCGTTTTATGAAATGACATATCGTCATTTTTTCCTTAAAAATCGGAATATTACACATAAAATAAAAACACTAATACAATTTATCATACAAGTTTTTATTTTTATTTTATGGTTTCAATCATCTCTTTTTTTTTTATAAATATTTTAGGCCATAAAAAATGTCTGTCATTGATGGGTGGTGAGGAAGGGGAGGTTGCATTGTTCGTTGTTGGTGGTGGTATGGGTCCACCGTCGACGGATGTTATGGAGTTGGAGGTGTTGGCGGCGGCGGCGGCATGTAGCCGTGGAAAGTTTTAACCGAACAAACATCACTTCCGAACTGTTTGGAACACGATATATATGTATATATATAGATATATATGTATGTATGTATAAAAGCATCTAAATATTTATATTGAACACAACTTGTCATGTTCGAACTCTTGTGGATGCAGCAAACCTTGTTGGGAGATGTCTCTACCTTTGGTGCCCGACAGTACCTCAAAGGATTAGTCTTAGACAATTGTCTTGGGATACCATACGATACTAAATATTTGTATTGAACACGCCTTGTCAAGTTCGAACTCTTGTGGATGCAGCAAACCTTGTTGGGAGATGTCACTACCTTTGGTGCCCGACAGTACCTCAAAGGATCTCAGACATTTGTCTGGGGATACCTTACGAAACTAAATATTCTTATTGAAAAAATTGTACGACGATTCTTTTGTTGGTTTTTTAGTTTCATGGGGTGAATGTCTACTGGGTGCTTCATGTTGACCACATTTCAAGTCAGATCTACTTACTTTTGGTGCTGAAAGTTGGTTTCTTTGATGTTTCAGACTTATCAGACATGGATGACTAATTTAAAAGACAACTTTTGGTGTTTTTCGGCTATGGTTGGTGGTCAAGGCGGTTTTATTATGTTTTTATCTACTAGGTTTGTTAGGTGGTTTCCGAATATAGTGGCTACCGCCAGCATTTAGATGTTTGAAACTGCTATTTCTAGTTAATGGAAGTTATTTTCAACGAATGAGGTCTTTTTTGTCCTGATATTGCAGATGTCTCTTGTGTTGTTATGTTACTAAATCAAGTTCTCTGTAATGAAACGGATTTTGGTGTGATTGAGGCTCATTGCATGATGGTTTTCTTTTGTTTGTTTGGTTTAATTAACGGTTTTCAGTAGTTGTTGGTGATGATCCGGTTAGTTTTCTGGTGTTTTTCCGGCATGTGTCACGTTGAGTGACAAAACAACCATAATAAAGCATAAGAAAAAACTTACTGAAGGTGACGGAAAACATAGAAAATGATAGGAGAGTATAACAACTTAACAAGTACTACGGGCAAAGAGAAATATTGTAACCAATTTTGCCACATCCTTATTGTCAATTTCGATCTGACCCGGTGGATATCCACCATGTCCTACGCGTTAGGGTAGGGTATATTTTAAGGGTAGGTGATGGCCGTTTTACAACTTAGCCAACTCTGACCGGCAGAATACCGAGTCGGTTGTACTATAAATGGCGAGCAAGGTCGTACCCCACAAGGAATCTGGTTAAGTATCAAAGCCGGTCTTGTTCTTAGTTTAGGTACACACGGTCTTTGAAAAGGGTGATTTGTCAGATCACCGATTCTAACAACTAAATATACACAGAAGAAAAGAGTTTTAACTATGAAATGAGATAGCCGAGCTATGATCCAATCGACTACTTTATAACCCTAATCCGTATCTGGAAGTGCTTCGATATACTCTAATGTTCTTGGCATCGGTTAAAGGGTGTCGTCTCCTATTTCTGAAAGTAGACACCATACAATAATTTACCCTCTTATGTCAGGTTCAATAGTCCGTTGACCGGATTTAAATGATCTAACATGGTCTACGCTCGATGAAACACACAACAAAGTCAATATAAACCTCACACACGAAACCGAATCTAAACAACTCAGTCGGTTTTACAGGGTGATCTTAGAACCCCGGTTCCCGTATCCTCTCGCAAAATACATATATAAAGACGATACGTGAAATACGATTATTGATTGATCAATTCGACAAATGTCATTAAGCATAAGTTCTAGAATAGTAACAACACCAAGGATCTAAAAAGCAACACATCAAAACATTTCAATCAACAAGCTAGGGTTTCGATTTCATGGATCTTCACATAATTCGGCTAAATAACGGATTACCTACTCATTATAACAACCAAATCACAAGAAATCAACGATAAAGCTAACAAGAATTAAGATTGAAAGCAAGAAATTAATATTACCGGAAATCGAAACGAAGAACACCGGAAACGAAAACGAAATCCAAATTGAAATAGCAATAGCTCAGTAGCATTGATCTTCAGATTACACAAAATTAAACATAATCTAAGCTAACTATTTACAAATCTAAGCTAAAGTAAGAAAAAATATTGAAAAGTGCAGAAGAGGGGTGAAGGGGGATGAAGCTGATCTATTTATTCACCCAGAAAAGCTATTTATAGCACATTGGGAAAAGTAAAAACTACACCGTAGGCGGCCGCCTATGATTACGAGAGCCACCGTCACGACACATCTTCAGTAAATCAACCATAACTTTGTGTGTAGACTTTGAAATCCAGTGATTCAAAATGCATTGGAAATATAATGAAATTGTCTACAACTTTCATGAAGATTACCAGCCCATAAAACGCCTCTCAGGTGGATCAAAATGCAGATCAAGTGAAGGTATGGTTGTAGTACCAACGAGTTTTGATCCCTTTGAACGTTTAAGCTCCGGCACATGCTCCAACCTTCGTAACTCACCTTCTGATCATCCCAACACCTAATACTTGTACAGTATCACAAGAAATAGCACACGAAAAACGACGAGATTTTTGGACTTAACGTCCTAGATCTCGAAATGATAACCAAGGTGTAAAATACATCAAAATACAACCAAATGTCTCCGGAAACATATAAAACGATGTATAACGGTGTATATTCACATAGTAAATGATAGCCAATTTGAATCTCATCAGTAGGGTATGGTACGGATTTGATTTTTCAAAACCTGCAACGGGTATGGTAAGGTATGAATATATATTTTCTCCACGTCGAAATACCCACCCGATCCACTTATAATATATCATTCAGATTTTATATGTATAATAAATTAATGCACCATTCCGCCTCAAACTCATAGAGAGATATAAAAAAAACTTTTTGTTGGACACTAGACAAATAAATTCAATATTTTGCTACAACATCAAAGAAAACAATGAAGGGACGATGAATACACAGTTTAATTGTTCTTCTTCACACAAAGATAATAATGTTAGTGGTCGGAGAAATATGTCATGTTTTTTAGTTATAAAAAGAAGAATGAGCATCATTTTAGATAGTGTTAGACCACTCTTTGAATAATAATGGTATTCCAAATTTCCAATATCTCTCTATTTGGAACTATTAAATGATCTAAAATTGGTAGAGAGATCTTTGCTATGCTCTGACTTCTATTGATTCTCAATCAAGTTTCATTAATGTATTTGAGTTGCACATGCATTACAATTATTTTTATGTCTTATATTTTAATACTTGAAGTTGTCAACCTATAAATATTGTTCACAATTACAATTTTGTTTTTTTAAGGCTGTTCTATTTTTTTATTGGGAGGAGGTTCTTTAGATACAATAAAAATGTTTCGAGCAACACAATTACTCAGAATACTATATAAATTACTACATTACACTACATTTTGTTTGATTTTCCAGAAGAAAAAACATCCTTGTCTGGACATTTCCAAAATCATATAAGCGTCACTCGCAATGGTGATGATGGTATATAATGTTAGAATCTATGACATGAAATGACGTTTTTACTGGATAACATTTTTGCTGAAGCATGATAAAAATACTTTTATGGTGCCATAGAAGAAAAAATCAAACAAAATTTATGATGAGCGAAACATTTTCGTGTTGCCAATTGTAACTCCCTTTCTTTATTTTTTTAGTTAAGAAAAAAATCAATCATCCACGGATATCCACAGAATCGTGGATATCCGCATGGGGAGGGTATGGATTCGAAAAATTCTACCCGCATGGGTAAGGCATGTGTAAGAAATTTTTTTGATGGGTAGGGCATGGATACCGCACAACCCGTACTCGTTATCTTCCCTAATCCTTATGTAGGTGCGGCTTTAAGTGGAGAGAAATTGGTCACTTGACCCCTTTAAATAAAAAAAAAATTCGTATGTATTTTTTATATTATTTAAATTTTTTATTTACTAATCATTTATAACAAAATTTTGATGGATGATGGGATCATTATATCTCAAATTGTTGCTTAAAGAACATTCTGTTGAACACAATGGATTCATTCAGTATATATCTGACAATATATATTAAAAAATGTTTATCTAACAAACCCCATGTAGTGAGTTGCCAAACAGCAACACATAACCCTATTTAAAATAATAATAAAATAAAAACTGCACCAAAAGCATCCGTACGGCACACGGAATGACGATAAAATAACTTAATTGTTTTCCAATAATTTGTTTAGTACTATATTGTATCGTATATATGTAAAAATAAAAATCATATATATATATATATATATATAATTTTTTTTAATAAATTTTTTTTTTAGAAGGGAAGGAAATTTCTTGGGGTAACTTTCATAATACTCATTTTAAGATTATAATACACGCGTGGATAATTCCAGATGCACGCTTAAATTTGAGTTAAAATCATGCTGTTTAAATCATCCACGTGTGTTATTTCTCAAATGGGCTCACCATAGAAGAACTTTCCAATTTTTTGGACTCCCTCCCATAATATATGGCATTTTGGTTATTTCATACAGTTTAAGAAAACATAATAGATAAGTTAATTTTTAATATTTAATATGAAATATTGTATTGTTTTCTGAAATTGACTAATAATATTACATTGTTTAGAATGAAAGTGAAGACAATACGTTTAATGTTGTATTGTTTTGTGAGAATCACTTATATTTTGAGACGCCACTAAAAAATCAAAAATATTTATATTATAAGACGGAAGGAGTATTTCCGAATATGATTTGAGCTCTGATTGATACAAGAAATACAATGATATTTATCACTAGATCGGTTTTATTATGTGCATAAAACCGTTACATTAAAGTAAATAAAAAATACCAGCGTCAAATACATCATGTGGTGGTGTCATACCCCAAAACAAAACAAACAGCATACAAACCCGTTTGCTAAATCAAATTCAATCTCAATATTTTTATTTTAGTTGGACATGATGGAAATTCGAATCCATTTGATTTCAAGAAGTGTAATTCAATTAGCAATCGTGTAAATTAATTAACTTTTCGGGCTTGTATTTGAACTTCATTTTTATTAAAATTTGGGCGGTCTTTATTTATATTACTTCGATTGTTTTTTGGAACGTTATAGTCAGGGGCGGAACCACCTTGCGCCTCAGGTGGTCTCAGCCCTGAAATAATGGCCCCCCCCCCCACCCTCTCCCCAAATTTTTATTATCAGATTAATAGTAGTGTTAATATTAGTATGTTATGTGTCTTTTTTAAACAAAAGCGCATATCCTAGTGGTTTAAACAAGAATCTTTTCGGTTTTCATAATTACAGGTTGTAAGTTCAAATCCCACTACCAACATTTTTATTTTTTTCCCGAATTTTTTTAGTTTTAGGTTTATATCACAAAAACCACCCGAAAATTTTTCGCTTCCGCCACTCTGGTTATAGTTGATAATGTATTGTAGGAGTTCAGATCGATAATAAATGTACGGAAATTTTATCTTTGGTCCCCATAAAGTATATTTGCAGTGATCCGAAACCAATAAAATCCAGAAAAACACATGGGGCCCAACCAGTAAAAATATAAATGACGTCTTTTACAAATTTGCACTCTTTTAAGAAATCATCGGAGAGACAGTATGACATTATGGTCCCGAACCACCATAAAATCATGGCGATAAATGTAATATAAAAAATCGTCGAATCAAATGTTAAAAGCCATAGTCTTTGTGCGAGACGTTTTTATCGACATTAGTGATATGTGTCCCATACAAAAAATACATTTCCAACACTATATTTAAGACATATTAATTATTTTCTTAATCTGTGTGAAACATATATAAAAAAACGGAGGGAGTACACTATATGAGTTCATATACAATTTTACAACATCATTTAGTATTGTAATGTCATTTGAATTCCATACTCTTATTACTATTATTTTATTTGATAAAGAAATTAAATACTCCAAACGGTGACTTGCTATCCTCTTGACTTCTTTACCAAAATTTTGCGGCAAATTCTTGGAAACTTCTACGAAGAATTCTACCCAAAATCCTACCTATATTATCAAGATTTCAACTACCCAAATCTTTGATTGAGTTTCCAGTTAGCAGATTTTGGATTTTGATTTGATTTGATTGTTACCTAGAAAAACAAAGACAGAAAATTTGAAGGTCAATATCAATGGCAAGATCGTTAATTAATCTGTCACCGCCGTCACCGGCGGTGCCAGCGGAGGAGCAAGAAAAAGTGATCGAAGAGGTTTTGACATACCCAATTTCATTGTGCGAAATGATTCGAGAAGCTGCTAAAGAAGCCGATTCATTCAAATCAGAGTGTATTGTTCTCAAAAACCTGGCTGAAGATATCGCCAATTCGCTCCGGTCAGTTGTTCGGATAGTGACGTCAACAAGCCCTAGCTCACTTTACGACCGTCCAATCCGTCAGATTCTTGTCGAGGTATCGAGAAACCTTGAAAAGGCGTTTGCTTTAGCACGGAAGTGTCGACGGCGGAGCATTTTCCGACGGGTTATGACGATTGTCACGGTGACCGATTTCAAGAAGGTTCAGTTTCATTTGGAAAATTCCATGGCGGATGTGAAGTGGTTGGTTAGTTTATACGATGGCTATGGAGGTATTGATCTTTCCCTTCCTCCAATTGCTTGTAATGATCCTATAATGTCATGGGTTTGGTCTTTTATTGGTACTTTATATTCTGGACAAATTCATGATAAAATCGAAGCTGCTAATGAACTTGCATCACTCGCGAAAGATAACGATCGAAACAAGAAGATCATAGTCGATGAAGGCGGCGTTTTACCGCTATTGAAATTGTTGAAAGATGGTTCATCATCAGTAGAATTACAAATGGCTGCAGGGGAAACACTTTTGAAGTTAGCTAATCATGAAGATAGGGTTTATGCTATTGTGAAAGAGCTTGGTGTTCCTATTGTAGTTAAGGTGTTCGATAATTCGCCTATGAGAGTTCAAGTTATATTAGCTAACCTAGTAGCTAGAATGGCTGAACATTCTCGTCTTGCTCAAGAAGGTTTTGCTCGTGAGAACGTGATTAAGCCACTCGTGGCGTTGTTATTGATGGATGTTTTTATAGACGATCCAAGTTTCATAGTATTGATTCGATTGTGAAGAATAATAAGGATTTGGAGACTAATTTAACACGAAGATTGAGATCATCCGCTGGTGTGCAACCTTCAAGTGGTAGTTATAACTATAAGTATGGAGTTTGTAAGGAAGACGAGAAACCGGAAGTGAAGCTTAAGTTAAAGATTAGTTGTGCAGACGCGTTATGGATGCTTGCAAAAGGGAGTGTAGTAAACAGCAAAAGGATTACAGAGACAAAAGGGTTGCTCTGTTTAGCCAAGATCGTTGAAACCGAACAACGTGGAGAATTGCTCGTTAAGTGTTTGATGGCAATAATGGAAATCACAGCATCAGCTGAATCAGATGCTGATCTAAGAAGATCAGCATTCAAGATAAACTCACCACCTGCAAAAGCTGTTGTGAATCAGCTTTTAATGGTCATTACGAAATACAACGATCCGGATCTTCAAATACCGGCAATACGAGCAATCGGGTACTTATCAAGAACGTTTCCAGCACGTGAAACTCGTGTGATTGAGCCATTAGTCAAACAGCTTAGCCATAAAGATCAATCAGTAGCTACAGAAGCTGCGATTGCTCTCGAAAAGTTTGTGTCACCTGAAAACCATCTATGCAAAGAACACGCGAAAACGATAATCGATTTCAAAGGCGTATCGCCTTTATCTAAGCTATGTAGAGGCAATGAGAAAGCAAAGATGCATGGTTTGGTTTTACTTTGTTACTTAGTGTTACATGCTAGAAACAGTGAGGCACTTGAACAGCCATGGGTGTCGAACGCGATCGCGGGTGCGGATCGCGTGTTTATCGCGCAACATCCTGAATTGAGAGAGCTGATTGAGAAGGCAATTGGACATGTGAATGTGTTTCACAGTGGTGTGCTTAATGTGTTTCACAGTGGTGTGCTTAACCAGAAGATGGGATTTTCTACTTGAAATTTGCTCCCACATATTTTTATAAGTGTAAGTAAAATGAATTGTTTGTTTAGGGTATTTGAGTGTGTTTGACAATATTTATTTATTTCATTTTGTTCCTCCTGTTAGAATTCTGGGCAGTTTATTAATTAAAATGAATTGTTTTTTTTAGGGTATTTGAGTGTGTTTGACAATATTTATTTATTTCATTTTGTTACTCCTGTTAGAAGTCTGGGCAGTGTGTATTATGACTTTGTATTTGTATATGTATGTTTATATTCAGAAGTTTGTTCAAGAAAAATTTGTGCAATTAAATGCTTGACTTGAAATGTTTATGAGTTTTATTGAAGAGTCAAACTCGAGCATTTTGAAGTTCAAGCATTTTCTTTTCTTTTTTGAAAAGGATCTTCATTATTAATAGTCTTCAAAGTGAGGGAATCAAATAATACAATGTTGCATGTGTGCAGTCCGAATTTACACTTATTCGAAAAATAAATAGAACTAATTCATACACCATGCAAGACGTAAATTCCTTGCTCTTTCCACTACATTTTGACAAGAACGCAAATGCTGGAGGTCTCTCATCCTTGCTTCCGTGTTTTATTTTATTTCGCCACAACCATATTCCATAAACGGCCTCTTTCCAAGTCGTTTTCCAGCTATTCCTTGCTAGAGGTGACCCCCTGTCGGCATTTAAGTTCAGGTTCACCCAACTGGCCGGGGTGCTATCTCCAAAAAAGTCAGTCCTGCATTCGTCCGGGACACACAAATTCCAAATGCTTGTAGGCCAAATGCAATCACGTAACGCATGCAAAATCGATTCATTGTCCTCATCACATAGCTTGCAAATGGGATCATCAATTACATGTCTGGCAAACAGTAATTCGTCTACTATTAAGGCTTCATGCGCAATGGTCCATAATAGATAATTACCTCGAATGGGGCCTTTTTGCTGCCAAATGATGTTCCAAATTTCACTTTCGTCACCATGAGGTTGGATTTTATTTTGCGTCGCATACCCCGAGGCAACCGTATATGTGCCCTTGGCATCGCCCCTGTACATAGGAGTCATTCTTCTTATCGTATTTATCGCAAAGATGAGCGTAAGCTGTGCAAATACCTCGCCAAGTTGCTGAACTGCCCGGTTTAGCTCGAGTTTATAGGACTTTATATTTACTAGCTAGAGTCTAGACCCAAAGTGTGTTCTTTTGACTGACTAGATCCCAAACCAGCTTCCCCAGAAATGCTATGTTCATATCATAAAGCTTACGAAATCCCAATCCACCTGTATGTTTTGCCTGGCACACTTTAGCCCAAGAGATAGTATGCATTTTACGCCCGTTCTCGTCATCCCCCCAAAAAAAGGCTCTTCATATTTTTTCCATATTGTTTATCGTTGTGCGTGGTAATAAGGTAGTATGCATTGCATAATATGCTTGCGTGGCAAGAGAGCTCTGGATCAAAATACACTTACCTGCCTTAGAAAGGGCTTTGGCTTTCCAGGATGCGAGCTTATGCTTCATCTTGTCTTCCAGGTAGGTGAAATGAGATACACGCATTTTGCCATGTAGCAATGGCACCCCTAAGTACTTCCCCAGGTCAGAAGTATAGGTCATATTCAAGCTATGGCCAATGCTATTAATGGTGGTGGCACTCACGTTGCTCGAAGTGTGAAATCTTGTTTTAGAGGCACTAATTTTTTGACCCGAACAGTTGCAAAAATCTGTTAATACATCCTCCATTACCTTTGCATGTTGTTCGGTGGCTTCTCCAAAAAGTAGAAGGTCGTCGGCGAAGAATATATATGAGATATTTGCGGAAGTTCAAGCATTTTTTTAAAGCTTCTCGAGCTTGAAAGTTTTCCAAATTTTATCGAGCATAACCGAGTCGAACTTAAGCAAGAATAAAACTCAATCGAGTCGATTTTGATAACTTTTTCTTACATGCTAGAATGAACTTCAGCCGAGTTTGAGCATTAACGGCTTAAAGGATTGCTCGATTTTAATGGTCTGTATTTCGGATTAGTCAGATCAGTTAATTTCAAATACCGGAGACTTTTAAAAAAAAAAAGGACGGCGACATACAAGATCACTCAAAATCCCAAATCATCTTGAATCGCAAATGTTAAAAACTTGCATCTACTCCCTCCTTTCCAAAATAATTGATGCAGTTGTCAAAATGTTTTGTTTCATTCTATGTGAGGCTGTACAATTTCAATGATACATTTATTGTGTTTTTACTTGATTTACACTTATTTATTACAAACTGAGATATAAAAATTAAGGTCACGTTAATTATATCCAATTACATTCTAGTCATTTCAATATACAAGTTAATGCATTAACTCATATTTTTAATATACGTGGTTTTGACAACCGCCTCAGATAAATAAGAACGGATGGAGCAATAAGCATCTGCATTTTTATAATAAAAACGTGTCAGGGACACAAACAAACCTATATACTACACTTAACCAAGTTTTTATCGGATATTATTGAAGAAAATCTGAATACACAGACGGAAGGAAACACTGATGTTTTTATTGAATGATACACAAATGTTACAATGCTTACTCCTTTATATAGGAGATAAAATGAGATAAAACTAAATTCAAAATAAGAAACTGAATTCAAAATAATTAAAACTAAAGATAATTTTTTATCTTATACTAATTTATTTAAACTATAACATTATCTATAGCAATCATATCTATCATTTTGGCATTTATCCATCAATTTGATTATTTTTCTTCTAATAATTATAATGCACAGAGAAAACATAAAAACACATACACCTTTCGTTTTTTTATTTGTAGCAGAGAGAAGATTCACACAAATTAAGAAAATGATTAACGTGTCTGAATTAAAATGTAAAATGACAAATTTATCCTTCAATTTTATAATTAAATAATTCGATTCAATCATTTTTTTACTTGGGAAAATATAAAAGTTGGTTTAAACAAACGAGAGTAAAGATGGAAGAAAATAATTAATATTGTATTGGAAATGTAAAATGACAGATAAAAAAATAGAGCAAAATCTGAAAAGTTACAGATAAAAAAAAACGGAGGGAATAACATTTATTATTTTGTCAAAATACACGTAAAAGTATGTATGTTTTTACGGTGTTCTCTGCATTGCGGACACCACGTCATGTCAATATGATGATGGCAAGACACGCCATTTGTCACGAAAGCTATGAGCAAGATTGCATATAGCTTGGATCACGGGAAGAGCCCGTGAATTGTTGCACGCCATTTGTCATGAAAGCTATGCAAGATTGCATAGCTCGGATCACGGGAAGAGCCCGTGATCCGTTTCAGCGAATTGTTGTAGTATGACGTTCTTGACATGAGATGCAGCTGTCGAACCTGCCTGAGCCGCAACTACTAACTAGGGGTGAACAAAAATTCTGAAAACCAAACCAACCGGCCGAACCAAACCGGAAACGTATAAACCGTGGTTTTATATATATACAGACACACACAACCTACATCTATTACTCCCTCCGTCCCATTTTATTTGTCCATGTTTCCTTTTTGGTTTGTCCCAAAATAAGTGTCTTGTTTGTGCATTAATTCTTAAATTCTTCAAATACCCTTTTCTCTTTACAATATTTACAATAAAAAATGTGTAGCATTAAATGCTCCAACAACAACTTAAAGGGCATAAGTGTAAAAATATTAGATCATTTAATATGATTCAAAGCATTAACTACACTTTTCTTAATCTGTGTGAAAAGTCAAACAGGACAAATAAAATGGGACGGAGGGAGTAATACTTTAAAACATCAATGTGTTTTTTCGGGCCAACTCAACATGTTTAAACTTTGTATTTTTAATGTATTAGTGATCAATTATTAATTTCATATCCTAAAATTCTGATTTTGTTGATTATTTCACAAACTTGTCTTCAATTTTCAATCATTTAAGAAAATCTCGAGTATATACCAGTTCACAGTTCATCACCGCTAACTATTTCTTCTTTTTCTACTTATTCAGCACCAATATTTGAAATATGTAAATGTTGGTTTGCATGGCTTACTTCTTTTAATGATGTTGATGAGTTTCATCATTGACATTTTTCCGATTTGTTCATTTGTTAGTTTGACATCTGATATAAATAAATGCATTTATAGATATTAGTTTTATATACGTTTGTCTCTTATTTGCTTATAATTAAATTGTGTTGGACAATAACATTTTTGGGATAATCAAAATCAGAGTTCGTGCAGGGAGAAAATAAAATGACGAATATATTCAACTAAATGAAGCCCAAAACTATATCACGTGTTTTTTTTCGTTCGAAATATATGAAATTTAACTACGCAACTCTTTCTCCCTTGACCTTACTCAAAATATTATTTTGTCTAATAGATTTTGAGATTAATATATGTTATTCAATAGTATGACGATTAGTTCATTATTAGTATTTTTGAAATTGATGATTCATTGATGAATTCATTGAATTGAAATGAGAAAGATGTGACTCTTTTATTATCTTGTGTGTCCCAAACTTGGGAATTTAATGGTAGGTATTGAGTTTGTTATGTCGATTGTGTTGAAGGGTGGTTGGTTTTTGGTCTTTAAAATTCGCATGCATAGATGTTAGTTAATTATAAAATATTTGTTAAATCATCCCATTAGATTTACTGACGTAATAATACTAATGTTTTTTTTTTTTTGAGTAGAAGTACTAATGTATTACATACATTATCATTTGATGTTACCAGACAATTTGTGATTTCCTATCAACAATTTTAGTTGTTAAAGAAAACCGTAAAAAACCGGAACCAAGCCGAACCAAACCGGACCGAATAAATGGTTTACGTCTTCAAACCGTTCTAGTTTGGTTTCGACAATTGGAAACCGTAAAAAATGGTTCGGTTTTCAAAAACGAACAAATCGGCCGAACCGGACCATGTTCGCCCCTACTACTAACTGAATTAAAGCCATCTTTATTTTCCCTTCGTGTCCCAACAACAAAATGCATTAGTAACATAAAACTAAAGAATCAACATAGGTTGTAGTCGAGTCGAGTCGAAACTCTGTAGCTTGAACTCAACTTGATTAAAAAACTTGGGCTCGAAACTCACCCCGAACTAGATTGAGTCATAAATATGTAAGATCGAACTCGACTTGTTAATTACTCGATATAACTCAACTCGGCTAACAAGCTCGATTATTGCTTTAGAATTCAATTAATCTTTACAAAATATGGCAAGTTCGAGCTTGATTTATCTAATACTCGACTTGACTAGTAATTAGTTATATAAAATATTTTATAATAATATTTTTTAAATATGAACTAAAGAACTCCAATGCACCCATAATGCATTGTTTTTGAAGAGATGTCTTGCCTCACGTAAATGTCATTACGAGTAATTTTCGAAAATCTCACTCACTATACAATGAAAGACGTTTGATTTAAACGGTGACTCGTTTGATCAAACGAGAGACACTCTAAGAATATACTAATGATGATTTCGATTTTGAATGGAATCTCTTGTTTGCACTATGTGGCTTTTGTAGGCGAAATATGCCTCATCCGAAATGTTGTATGGACAACATTTTCCTGAACGACAACACGATTGCAAACGAGCACTAAAATATGGAAAGTATGAAAAATATATAACAACGCCCTAGTAAATTTAAATTAAAAAAAAAAAAACGCTATCTTGATGTGAAGTCGAAAAAAGTATCCGCTGCTATCCATCATCTCTCACAACATGATATCTAGTCCCTTCTGGTAACCCGACACTGATATCACCCGTAACGTATCAAAACATAAGTCTAACGACATAACTCGAACCATATTAATGGATCCAATAACGCTTCAACAACAATGATTAAGGCAACAAAGGACGTACACAACTCAGGCCCCGACAGCTATACATATGGTCCAACTTTTTCGGCTTTATGTGTGTAAATCAACATCCACGTTTTTAAACACATCGTGCTCTCGATCACTAGTTTAAGAGTGATTTTATGGTCTGTGGTTGATTTGTAGGAAGGTTGTCTGCAAGATATCTTTAGAAAATGAATTCATTTTAACTCTTTCACATAATACACTTTTGGCGTGTGTGAGAGGTTAGAAATGAAAGGTGGTAAAGTATCTTACCACTTTGCATAACCTTCATCTGAACAGTTCTTGTAAAAAATTTTTCCTAGTTTAATCATTACGTGTCAACCTTATATCCAGATACTACATATAATAATCAGATTAAAAAATAGAAAGAATTCAAGTAGAGCACTTACAGAGAAAAGACATAGGGCATATTGGAAGATTGCATTGCTATCCCCATTTTTAATAAAATACTGCACCCTTCCCCTTGCACTTTTATGAGATCTCACCAATCCTTTTTCATATTTTCCTGGGGATTTACGTGGACAATGTCCTCCGCCAGCTTGCATAAATGACCTATCCTATTACCATACATAAAATTATTATTATTATTAATAAAATATATATTTATTTCAAGGAAACTATAAAGAAAAGAATAAAACACTAGTTAAAGACATTTTTTTTTTTTTTTTTTTTTTTTTTTTTGAGAAAGACAAGTTAAAGACAATTTTTTTAACAGCATAAGTTAAAGACATTAACTGTATAGTAAAAGGCGAGATAACCACACTTTTTGTCTACTTCTAGGACACTTAAGTAATCCAGAAAAATTTCTCAATAGGAGAGGTGAACAAATTCAAAGATCGAAGCACGACATTAATAGTATTTTTATATTTTTACCAAGAAAAGCTAAAACGCGTTTTGGATCACAATGAGGTCGATCTTTCCGAACCCAAATACACTTGGGTCCGACTTTATCCGAATAGCTGACCAATGTTTGACCAAAGCATTGGATTGTTTCTGAAGATAAGGAACCCGGATAGTCTCTTAGGAAGACCTCATACGATTGATAAAGACTACTGTAGAAAATTTTAACGGTACCGCCGAAAATTTTAATGCTACTGTGCATTTTTCATCCACCGTAGAAATTTTACAAGGTACTGTTAATATTTTTTTACTTTTCATCCACCATATGAATCACAATTGGGTCTTTTATACCGTAACAATCGACAGTCAGACAAAACATTACATAAGCCATAGTCAATACCTCTTCTTGGCTATATTGAGCTAACCCACACCCTGGACGTAGACAAAGGACAAACTGGAACCGGACACGGCCACGAGCATCGACCGCGGCGTTATATAACCACCTTACGGCCTCCTCGAAGTTCGGGGGATCAACTGCATGCACAAGGTATCATCAATATGACAATATTCAAGAGTGGTACAGAAATAGGTGAAAGCAATGGCAAGGGGTAGCAGATTGATTTGTGGCATCTAGGGGATGTAATCGAGTCAAGCAGACCCAAGTCAAGTCGATATTCTTCAAGGCTCGAGCAGTCGAGCTTGAAGCAACAAAAAAACTCAGCTTTGAAACTCAACTCGAGCTCGATCGAGTCATAAATTAAACTCGGCTTATTAAATACTGAATATAACTCAACTCAGCGAGTAAGTTTGATTATTTGTTTAGAATTCATTTATACTATATATAAAATACGATATGAGCGAGTTTGACTCGTCTAATAATTAATTATGTATATAAAACATTTAAAATAATAAATTTTACAAATTTAAATTCATTACATGATTATTTCATATAACTCGATTAACTCACGAGCTACCCCGACTTGATTATTATATATTGAAGCTTGAGTTTGGCTCGATCAATTGTTTGAATAGCTCAACCCGAGCTCAAAACTCGAAAAATCCAAATCGAGTCAAACTTCTTTACGAGACGAGTACGAGTGCCTCCGTTTACTTTCAACCCTAGTGGTTCAATAACTACAGGGCCTAGGGGTGGCTCCGGGCCGGTCGGTGACCATGGGGCCGGGCCTAAGCGGGCTGGTTGGGGATCGTGCCCGGCCCTATACACGGTCAAGCGGGCCGGGCTTGGGCGAGTTCTTGGTGGGTCAAGTAAATTTGGTCTTATTGGCCCTGCCCCGCCCTCAGCGCGGTTTGGGCGGGTTTTGGGCGGGTCGGGCCGGTTCGGGTTTTATTTTTATTTTTTTTTTTTTTTTTTTGCAAATTTAAAACATGTTAATAACTTAAAAAATGATTTACGTTTTCGTTTTTATTATAAGACATATAATACATGTATTTAATACGCTTTTATTATAAGACATATAATACATGTAAACATTTACGTTTTTATTATAAGACAATATAATAAATGATAATAAACATAAATATATAATATTATCAAAAGATCATATTTTTATTAATCGTAAATAAAAATTACATTTATATAATACATTATTACAAGTTTACAACTATTGTTTACATAAAAAAGTACATTATTACAATAAATTATATTATTACAACTTTACAACTATTGTTTACATAAAAAATTACATTATTACAACACAAAAAAATATAAATAAATGGGCTTGGACCCGATTATTATAATAATCAAAAATTACTTCCTCAATTCCATTGGATTTTTGGTAGTAACTAGTAAGTAGTAAGTGCTAAGTATAACGGGGGTAGAATTGGGTTTTGGCATTTGGGTAGTAAATATGTGGAGGTAATAGGTATGATGATTGAGTTTTTGGTAGTAAGTAACTAGTATGTAAGTATGTTGGAGACTTGCGGGGGTAGTAATTTAGTATATTTGAGTTTTGGCTCTTTTGGGTAGTAACTACTAACTAGTAAGTATGTAACTATGTTGGAGTGGAGGTGGAGGTATGAATGTAATAACCAATAAGTATGTTTGGGAGTTAGAACTTGGGGCTTGGGGTAATTTAATTCAATGGAATGGAGGAAGTATGATTTTGTAAATTATAATAATTAGGCTGTCTACGTATCTCAAAAGAATCAAAGCCCACGTAGTTCTGTGTCACTTACCTTGGTCATTGGATGGATTGGTAGATGGTTGGCTTAGTCTTCATAATAATCATTCGTTGATGGAGATCCTGATCCGGATGTTGTGTATTCTAACCACGGATCTTCTTCGTCGCTTTTATCTTCTTCGAACTCCATGTCTTGTGTCCGTCTATTGGCTCTTTCCCAATCCTCGCTTGCAGACATATCTTGACCGACTCGGCGGTCAAACTCGTCCGGTAGTCGGTGACGATTCTTCTACCTGAACTAAATGCGCACTGGACGCAATGATAGAGGCGGGAATAACAAGTATATCCCAGCTATTGCGGTTAAAATGGGCGATGGGTCTCTTTACTACGCCAATATTGTAAAATATTAAAATTATCTTCGCCAATTATATCATCGATGTTTAAATAATTATCAATTACGGATCTTGCGTTCGATGTTACCGAAGTTGATTTACTTTTACTTTTACCTAATATACTTCCTAAGGCACCAAATCTATCGCTTTTAGGTGGGCGACCACCATTAGTACTAGCGTCGTGGTTTCTCTCAAAGATAATATATATCATATAATTTAACTAAAATATTATAACACTCCGTTACATAATTGTCAACGCCAAAATCATTATTTCTAAAAATGAATAATATGCAATTAATAAATCGCTTAAATTTTCTCTTCTAAGTCCGGGATCAAGCATAGCGGCAATGCCATATATGTGAGGAAAAGTTTTTAAATATGCTAGCCATTTAGTCTTTATAGATTGAATGATTGCATTTAATTCATATATTAACCAAGTACAACCACTTACAATGAGACATTATTTGACAACATTCTACTATAACTGAATGTACATTTGGTTCATAAACCAATGAAAAAACTTTTGTTGCTTTGTGAAATTTTTCAAAAAGAGTGCAACATTTTTCAGCAAGTTGCCAAAGTTCCGGAGTAATACGAGTAGTATTACCCTTGTTTATCATTTCTTCATTAAAACATGTACTAATTGCATCTTTATATTTTAAAACCTCTATAAGCATGTTGTAGGTGGAATTCCACCGAGTTTTACAATCTAATGAAAATTTACGGGGCCTTAAACCGTTTTGAGAACAATAATTTTTAAATCTTCGGCTAACATTGCCACTGTATCTAAACGCTTTTAAAATAGTTCGTATTGGTTCTAAAACTTCGTATATGTTTGACAAACCATCTTGGACGCACAAATTTAAAATATGTGCACAACAACGAACATGTAAAAGTGAACCTTCAAGTAACAATGGTAAATGTTCTTTCATGTATGGTATTGACGCTGTGTTTGCGGATGCATTATCAAATGAAATTGTCAAAATTTTATTATATAATTTAAAATCTATTAACGTTTGTTTAATTCTATTAAATATATTAATAGCAATGTGAGACTCACAAATAGATCAAAAGCAATAATTCTTTTTTGTAAGTTATATGAGGGATCGCACCAATGTGCCGTAATACAAATATAATCCTCATATTGGGGAGATTTCCAACAATCACTTGTTAAGGAAACACGACCCTTATAGTTGGAAAACATTTCTATTAATTCGTTCCTCATTTTTTCATATTGTTTTTCATTGTTGTTTTAATTACTTTTCGTGAAACGGATGAATATTGTGGATTTAAAGACATTTTATTAAATTCTTCTAAAGCGCGACTTTCAAATAAGTGATTAAATGGTTTTTCTTCAATTGCTATATAACGAGTCATGCGGTCAATCATATTTTGTCTATCAAAAGTAAAAGGCATACCTCCCGGGATTTTGAGACATGTACCCCGAGTTGGGTTTGAGAGCCATGACCGCCATCTTGTATTATCCGCTTCTCATTAGCAATGTATTGTATACCATGCTCTTTTACGAGATGCCGAGTTTATGCTCCGTTGCCTTGACCCCGAATCCACGACAATTCTTTCGTGACTCTTTCTTCCTGCACACTAAACAAACAGCTTTAGTTCTTTTAATATTAGGGTCATCACCTTCCTTTGTGGTAGATCATGAATTTCAAAATATTTCCAAATTAATGATTTCGATTCTTTTTATCGCTGAATCGTGGAAGAACTTGGTGTTTCCTCCAAGGGTAATTCGGCACTACCACTAGGACCACCACTACCACTACCACTACCGGCACCGCCACCTAAAAAATTAAATATGGTGATTAAAACGAATTTAAAATAAACAAAAATAAATTAAAACAAATTAAAACAAAAATAATTGATAGATACATACCAAATTGTTGAAATTGTGGCGTCGAACCGTAACTCGAATTCAAAAAATCTTGGGAAGTGGATAAACTTGTACATCTTGTGAGTCGAATACCGAATATCACCAAAAATTTACGTCACCCAAAGCTTGTGCAAAATTATTATCCATATTTGTAGATAGTAAAGACTAGAGAATATAAAAGAGTATAAATTTATAAATGAGTAAAAAGATATAGTATGAATATATGATAGAGTAATTTAATATTGTAGTAGTAAATTACAATTACTAGTAAACTAGTAAGTAGTAATTAATATTATATACGATAATATGAAGATAATAATATTGAGAATTTGATAATATTGAGAATGATAGAGATTTGAGAGAGAGATGTGTGATTTGTGAGGAGAATGGATGATATAGAGGGTATTTATAGGTGTAGAAAGTGTGGGAAATTCAAAATTCAAAAGAGGGAAAAATGTAAGGGGGAATTCAAAATTCAAAAGAGGGGGAAAAATGTAAGGGGGAAATTCAAAATTCAAAAGAGGAAAAAAATGTGGGGAGGAAAATTCAAAATTCAAAAAAGGGGGAAAGTCAGGCGGGCGGGCAGGCGGCGGGGCGGGGCGGGTCGAGGCAGGTGGGGCGGGCGGGTTGCGGGCTTGGGTGTGCGGGCAGGGTTGCGGGCTGGCCTGGCGGGTCACGGTTGGGCATACTAGGACCGGCACGGCCCTTAAATACTTCCGGGCTTAGCGGGCCGGGCTTAGCGGGTTTAGGGCGGGTTGGGGCCTGAAAAACGGGCCGGTCGGGTCGGGTCGGTCAAGCAATTGGCCAAATGCCACCCCTAATGAGGCCGCCCTCATATGAAATGGAGAGGCGGCCGTCTTAAGCCCAACGGTGCCGGGGGAGGCGACAATCGTACATTCGTTAAAGAAAAAAAAAAAATCGTGTTGATTCAACCCGATCCAACCTAATATAATAAAAAAAAAAAAAAAAATTATAAAGGTCTCAATAAATTGAATTTTGTAAAGGCCAACAAGATACGTGTTTCGTTAAAGAGAAAAAAATTTACGTGTTGATTCAACCCGATCCAACCTAATATAATAAATATATATTTTTTTTTAAAAGGCCCAAAATTTTTTACTCCAATCAATAGAGTGACAGGTGGCCAAATGGTGTAACCACGGTTTGACGAACGCCGGTTTGTCGAACCGCCCGTTGTTTGGTTTAGGCCGGTTCGGTTGCCCAGTTTGCTCCCGGTTTGCTCCCTGGTTGAGATCACTGGTTCGAGATCACGGTTCCGGCCACGGTTTTAAAATTTCATTTTTTTTTTTCATTTTTATATAACACTTATTATTTTCACTACAATAACAAATTATTATTATTTTAATTATAATTATTAAAGCGAATGTAATATATATATTATTTTAAATAGATTTCTATTCGGTTTTAAAATAATATTAATATTGTGTTATTTTATTTATATGTAAATAATGTAATTTTAAAAATTATGTTGTTTTTTTATATGTAAATTGTGTTATCTTTTCAACGCCAGACGGTATTTAATTTGCTTACGTATTTTTTTATGTGTAATCGTGTGTTTGATGACAAACACATATAAAAAATCAAAGCGAATGTAGTTCTAATTGTTTATGTTTTTAGTCTTTTATAGTTTCTTTGTAATGATTTTTATAGTTATTTAAGTAGGTTTTAAGTATACTTTGATTATAAATGTTGTTTTATAGTTTCTTATAGTTTTTTTATAGTTTGTTATAGTTTTTTTATAGTTTGTTATTGTAGTATTTTATAGTACTTTCTTATGTGTTTGTATTACATAGTTTCATATAATTTTTAGGTTTGTATATGGTTTTTTTAGGTTAGTATATAATTTTATAGTATTTTTAGGTTTATAATTTTTAGGTTTTTTTTTAATTTATAGTTTTTATGGTTTATTTGTATAATTTTTTATGGTTTATAGTTTTTTATGGTTTATAAATTGTTTTTATTTACATGCATCCAGAAAAAAAAAAAAAAAAAAAAAAAAAAAAAAAAACTGTTGGGCCGGTTAAACCGGTGGTTCCGGTTCCGGTCCGGTTCCGGCCGGTTTTACCCGGTTCCGGTCATACGGTTTGAACCGGCGGTTCCGGTTCCGGTTCCGGTTACCAATAACACAAACCGGCGGCAAACCGGCGGTTTTCGAACCGCCGGTTTGACGAACCGCCGGTTCCGGTTCGAACCGCCGGTTCCGGTTTCGGTTTGGCCACCTCTAAATAGAGGTCTCAATAAAAAAATATATTTGACCCAAAAAAAATTAGACGTACAAACAAGTTTTATTAATTTTTTGTTTGGAAAACTATAGAAATTAAAATGAATATATTATAGGCGTGTTTTGAGGCTATCAATAAATTGAATTTTGTATTTTCGGATGTTTAAAACCTGATAAGTATGTTTTTTAAAAGAAAACAACTTAAAAAGACGGTCGGGACTTGGCTTTGCCCAAAAAATGTCAGGACCGGCCATGAATAACTATGTATGATCATGGTCCAAACTTCAAACTTGTCTACAAATAAAGGCTCATTCCAAAATGGAACGTTTAATTTCAAATCAGCGATTCTACCGGTGTACTACATCTAGTATAAACCTTATTGGATCGACATTTTAAAAGTCGATTCTTAAGCCTATTTTCCGTGTATCCTCACATTCGACTATTTGAAAGCCCCGTGCACCATTTTACGTAAAGCTAATATTATTGGCTTTGACATTGATGGCTTTTTCAAGCTATAACTGAAAATTTGCAAAATCGCGGTAAATAATGCAAATATTGCGCTAAAATTGTTTTGCATTCTTTGGCTAATCTACGTTAGAACTACCTCCGGTCTAAAATATAAATCATCCTATTCTTTTTTTTTTTTACTTTTGTCCCATAATATACTTCCTCCGTTCCAAAATATCTGAGGCAGTTGCTGAAAACACGCTTATTAAGAATGTGATTTATTGCTATGACTTTAAGAATACAATGACTAAAAAATCCCTATGATACAATTAATTCAGTCTTCTTTTTAACTTCTTGCCTACTACTCCCTCCGTTCCATAATAACTCAGTGATTCTGTGTAGATTAAGAATTTGAGTTAATGCTAAAATGATATAAAAAAAACCCCTTAGTCTATATTAATGCAATGTTGTAATTATTCTTCCACTCCTTAATAAATAAGGGTAGATGTAAGAAAAACACAATAAATGCTGCATTGGAGATATAACTGCCTCAGTTATTTTGGAACGAATCTTTTTGATAACTGCCTCAATTATTTTGAAACGGAGGGAGTATTAAATAAGGGTAAAGTAGGAAAATTAGCAATAAATGATGCTTTGGAAAATGTTATGCTTCAGTTATTTTGGAATAAAAAATTTTGTCAACTGCCTCAGTTATTTTGGAACGAATGGAGTAAGTCATTCACAATACCAAAATAGTATTAATGAATATTTTTCCTTATCTTACCCCTAATTTATATCAATCCAATCACTTTTATTTACTCCACAATTGTTGCATTTATTATAGTCAATGGGTGTATTAGGCCTTTTATCCATACATTATTTATATTTAAATACTTTCTTAATCAATGTGAAAATTCTAGGATAATTTATATTTTGGACTGGAGGTAGTATTATACATCGGGCAATTTTCAACATATATCAAATCATGTTGCATTTACATTTTGAGATTTCAGACATCGAATGTCATCGTAGTGTCTGAAAATAGATTCGATAAGAATATTCCCACAATCCGCATTCATGTTTCAATAAGATTATTCGCACAATATGCATGTGTTACCTACAAATTTCCCTCATTTTTTTATAGTTAATTGTCAATTATGATACATTTAAAAAAATGTCATGATTTAAGGACTATAAGAAAATATTTTTATTAAAAATAACATTTCATCCGTGAAAGTGAAAATGAAAGTGACTTACGTTGGTTTTGTGCTGAAAACCAACGTAATTCATTTTCAAATTCACTCTCATTTTCATTTTTACTGATAAAATGTCATTTTTAACAAAAACCATTTCTTATAATGATATATTTCATATTGTTTCTGTTAGAATCTTATTCTTTTTTTTTGTCAATGTACGTAAAGACATTCATAGGTTTTTTTAGGGAAACAATTCTGCAATCTGATCACGCGACTTTCTCACAATTGTCTTGGCGTAATATATACGCCAAGACACTACCTAAAAATTTCCCCTTTTTTTTTTACCAACAATAATAAATCTATTTTCATATCTCAATAGGGACACTAACCCTCTTTTGTCTACACCGGGTCTACCCCACGCATGTGATTCTCATTAAAGTATATAACTTCTAAAAATATTTTACTACTTGTTGCACATGTAAAAGTTTTACGGACCAAATTTTAACTTAACAGTATCAAATATACACATTGACACATTTTGAAAAGTTTTTTAACATCCAAACATCTAAAGTAAATTGCATCAGAATAATTATCATTTTACGACTCCTATTCGATCAAAATAATGCATTAATTGTAAACATAGCATGCTCTAGGTTTTTTCCCTTCATATTGATAAAAAAAAAATAGAACTATTCATAAAATCATTTTGAATTCTCTATCACAATTAGATTTTAAGAACATTATTATATAAATGAAAAACTATTCCACACCATTAAGCCTTCGTTTGTTTTCGTTAGAGTTTTTTTTTTTGAGTTTTTTTATATCACTTCATCCGTCATATCTTACAATTCTCTTACAAATCATTTCTTCAACTATAAATAAAAATATATTAAATTATCTCTCATCATTTCACTTTATAACATTTTTTACCATTAATCTAAGGTTAAAGGTTGTGGAGGAAGATTTTGATCTAAAATGAGGAAAAAGACGAAAAAAAAGATAGTGGTTGAGAAGAAATAAAAAGCGTATTCTTACATGTGTTACTACACGTTGCTACAACCACATGTAGTGAATACATGTGTAGAATACGCGCGCTATTCTTCTCAACCAACCATTATTTTTTTTTCTTGTCATTTTTTTCCATTTTGTATCTTTTTTGTCCTTATGGCCTCTGGTCCCTTTTATTTATTATATTATTTTATTTCACCAATTATTTCATAATCTATACGAATTTCAAAAAAATATTTTAACTCAATCACTTTATCTAAAACAACCTCCAAAGAAAACTCCAACCCAAAACAAGCGGAGCCAAGTACTTAAAAGCATTGCATTAACACAAATTCTGTATAAAAAACAATACATTATTTCATCATTACATTCATAGAGCCTTCTCCCATCATATTTGAATTTCTGTGATGTAATTTAATTGGGAATTTTTTTTTTTAAATAAAAGTTAACAGAAATATTTAATTTATGTGAAAATAATTATAAAGGTAAAATTTCGTGTACTCCACCCCACATTTCATTAGCATATCGTTGAAACGCAACCGCCAAAGCGTTATCAACGACTCTATAAAACTGAGAATCAAGTTTCGTTAAATTTGGTACGCTTTCACCTTCTTGTTTTAAAGCGTCGGTACACTCCGTCCTTACGGCGGAGCTCAAGCTGGTATCGGCGCTGTTCATATCGCCGCTGTTGTAATACTCCAACGCTTTCAATAGATCCTCTAACGACCCTTCGAAAGCTTCGGAACAGGTTTTTATGAGATCGTCGGCTACCTCTTTCGGTAGATTGTCGGCGGAGACGGTCTGGACGACGACGGGGACGAGGCCTTGGATCCGTCTCGCGATGTCCACGGCGAAGTTCATGGCGTTGTTGGCGGCTTCGTGGAGGCTGGTGGCGTTCTTCACCATCTGGTTGCAGAGCTGGAGGTTGGTGGCTGGTTTGCAGAAGGGGTTGATTCCGGCGAGGTTTTTACGTTTGGCGTCGACGGAGACGGATGCGACGGCGAGGAAGAGGATGAGGAGAGAGAAAGAGATGTTTTTCACGGAAGCCATTTTTGTTGAATTTTTGAGGAAATTGGCTTCCGGAGAGGATGATATGAAGAAGGGACTGTCAATTTGAGAAATTGTGATTTAAATAGAAATGGAAAAAAGTTAGTTATTTGTTTTCTTTGGTTTAAAAAAAAAAAAAAAAAAAAAAACCGTTTTAAAATCAATGGATGTCCGTGAATTAACGAAATAGGAGGTAAGGGATTTTTAGTGGCGGGAGATTTCTACACTAGAGTCTCAAATGATGTACTACCTTAATTAACTAGTACCGTAAATGAACCGGACTACAACGTTTTACGAGGTACTTGTCGTAAAAGAATTTGATTCAATTCGGTTTTTTTTAAATTCGAGTTCGAGTCGAGCTACCTTGAATAATCAACCGAGCTGATATCGAGTTTTAGACTATAGTAATTGAATAGCCCGCGCTAATGCATAAATTATTATTTGAGTCGAGTAATAGACGAGTCGAACTCGATGTTCAATGTTTTAAGAGAAAATAAATGAATTCTAAGAAAATAATCATGTTTACGAGCCGAGCTGAGTTATATCGATTATTTATCGAGTCGATTTCGATCTTGCTTTTTAATGGCTCGATCGAACTTGAACTGAGTTTTGCGCCTAAAGTTTGTTAACCGAGTTGAGTTTGAGCCCTAAAGAGTATCAACCCAACTCGGTTCGGTGACACCCTTAGTGTACCCCTAAATCATTGTTGAACCATGACTAAACTCTCTGGTCGGAGTCTTAGAGATATTTTATAGTTTTTTCTTACTAAAAAATTTTATTTGGAATCAATCAAAATACGATATTTTAGTTTTCTTATAGGTTTTTTTGTAGTATGTTTGATGTTACATGTCGTGTTTTGATTGGTTTCAAATGAAACTCTTTATTAAACCGTCTTTAAAATAGATTTTTCAGATTTTTTAATGACATCGCCTCAAACGTAATTTTGGGGCATAATAGTGTGGTTCATCTACTCGAAAGTCACATTTTCTACACGATATTCGATTTTCAGAGGTTGAATGTCCACATATCACTTCTAATGATACACAAATTTAACAATTTCATTAGACCTCGAGTGCCCCACCATTAGGCCTTGAGGAAGTGACAATTAAGTGAAACCGATTAAGCTCCGTTACATAATTAATCGTGAAAAAAAAAAATATGTTGTGACAATTTATGATAGCAATCTTAATTATGTAACAAAAAATTTCCTATTTGAAAAACACCACATATGAGCACATTTTCTGCCCCCTCCCTGTGTGTATAGGATGTCTCTTTTATTGAAAGCAAAATTGTCACTTTTCGGTTAGAAGTCAAAATCCAAAACCATGCAGATATTCTTCACTTCAACTTTTGTGTTGCATCCATGCAACCAGCTTTCATCACTTTTTAGCTCCTAAAAATTCCATGATCAAGAAATATAAAGGTTTAAACTTTACTATTCTTTCAGGCCTTAACATTCACAATCTACATAATTGAAATAGCAGAACTTGTTCATTGAATTTGGAACCATGCTCTGTTTCTTTTTCATCATAATTCTTGAATTACTAGAAGTTTCATTAGGTAATCCAAGAGCCCAGATCGTTGATCTTACTTGTGGTAATCAGCTTCAGCATAATACCACATATTTTGTACCTAATTTTATTGGTATGATGGAAGACATAAGTGATCAGATGAGGACTAAAGGTTTTGGAATAGCAATTACAGGTTCTGGGCTTGATACAATTTATGCTTTGGCGCAATGTTATGGTGATCTTTCTGCTCCTGATTGTGTATTATGTTATGCTGAAGAACGTACTGTTGTTCCTCAATGTTTTCCTTATAATGGTGGAAGAATATTTCTTGATGGTTGTTTTATGAGAGTTGAGGATTATGACTTTTTTCAGGAGTCTATGGGAACATTAGACAAAGGTGTTTGTGGAAATGCCACAATGAAGGATTCTGTGTTTCAGGAAACAGCTAGGCAGGCTGTGATGAAAGCTGGTATAGAGGCTTCAAAGAAGAATAGTAATGGCTATGCACGTGCTGAAATTAAGGTGCCCGGGACTGGGAGTAATGATGATGATCAGAAGGCTTATGTGTTGGCTGAGTGTTGGAAGACATTGAGTGGTGATTCTTGTAGAAAGTGTTTGAAGAATGCGGCGGAATCCGTGTTGGGATGCTTTCCTTTTTCGGAAGGAAGAGCTTTAAACACAGGCTGTTACATGAGATATTCAGATATCGATTTTCTTAATACAATGCCAAGAACCGAAAGCTCCAAAGGTGATTGATTTTAAACGAGCCCTTTAAAGACGCCACAACCAACTTATTGTGTAACACCAAATTTATCCGGCACTACGTGCTGAAATCGACTTTCAAAAAGGCGATCATGCATATTAGACTTTTTGAAAAGTTTAATGTAGACCATATAATCGACTTTCAAGAAATAATCGATTTTCAGGGGTAGATGTGGTGTTCATAGTAAGTGTTCGTTTTTTTTTCTTTCTCGTGCAAATTCGTTTGGTGTACTCATAACTTCTATCTACACTGATGCTGTTGTTTGCAGGATCCATAGTAATTATTGCTACTACTGCTGCAGTGAGTTCATCTATTCTTTTAGTTGCTGTAGGAATCATTGTATTCTACTTCTTAAAGAAGAGAAGAATTCAGAAGAAACGTACAGGTAGGTCATTTTCATATCGTGTTCTTAATCTTGTGGCATCCAAAAATATTTACACAGAATATGTTCTTTGAGCATCTTTATGTAATAAAAGACACCTGAAAGTATTTGTCTTGATATTTGTTTTTCTTGGATTAATTAAGGGTCAAAAGACATGGAGAAATTGGTGGAGACCCTTCAAAATAGTAGCTTAAACTTCAAATACTCAACACTTGAAAAAGCCACTGGTTCATTTGATGAAGCCAATAAGCTTGGACAAGGTGGATATGGAACTGTCTACAAGGTACAGAATATCCTAATGAATATAATGTTGAAATCTAGTTTATATATGAATCGTGAAACGAGTTTTCCGTAACGGATAGAAAAAAATGCGTTTTCACTTTTCAGGGTGTTTTGCCAGATGGGAGAGAGATTGCTGTAAAGAGGCTTTACATTAACAAGCATAAAACAGCAGATTTCTACAATGAAGTCAATATCATTAGTGGCTTAGAGAACAAGAATTTGGTCAGGTTATTAGGGTGCAGCTGCTCAGATTCTGAAAGCATTCTTGTATATGAGTTCTTGCCTAACAAGAGCCTTGACCACTTTATTTTTGGTAAGTACAAGTGCCTGCATACTCTATTGCACCGGATCGTCAGATAGGTGACGTGTGTATAAAAGGACAGAACATGTTTCGTCTTTTCACACACACGTCACCCATCAATGGTGTACATAGTGGAATGAAGACTTTGCATACGAGAATTTCGTGTGCCTAGAACAACTTGGGTTGCACCGGTGGTCCGTGGACAGAGTCTACTAAAAATTCTCTATTGATTCTATTAAAGGGCTAAAGCTTGAATCTTGCAGATCCAAATAAAGGCAAGACACTCAATTGGGGGAAAAGATATCAAATAATCACAGGGACAGCTGAGGGATTAGTCTACCTCCATGGAAACACAAAGATTAAGATCATACATAGAGATATAAAGTCAAGTAATATCCTGCTAGATTCCCGGTTTCGCCCGAAAATAGCAGATTTTGGATTGGCAAGGTCTCTCCAAGGAGATGAGACTCACTTAAGTACTGCCATTGCTGGAACACTGTAAGCAAAACATAGTCTTATGCTTTGATCCAATATGAACGAAACGTTTTTTTTTTTTCCGACTAAGCACACACGGGACACGAATCAGGATCCTCCAATTGGTGATTTCAACGATAAAATACGAGTGTTTTTTGAAATTGCAGAGGATACATGGCTCCTGAATACCTAGCACATGGTCAGTTAAGTGATAAAGCAGATGTGTACAGCTTTGGAGTGCTTATTTTGGAGATTGTTACAGGAAGACAAAACAATAGGAGCAATACCACTGAATACACAGATAATTTGATCACAATTGTATGCTCTCTAAATTTTTCATTTCATGCAATCCTTATTTTCTTGTTGATATCATTAAATATCGGGATAATGACGCTTTTGATCCCATTTGTTTCATGATTTTTTCACTTTCTATCTCCAATGTTTCATTTTTACACTTTAACCCCTCATCTTTGGTTTGTGTTTTTATAATTTTAGTCCAACTTGCCACGTGTCAATCAGCCAGTATAGAAGCTACGAAAACCTAGAACCAACAGAAACTTAACACGTGACAATTTGGGCTTAATATGTTGGGAAAATGGCTGTTGTTGTGGCGCCACGTTGAATCTACTTCAGGGCACCACTGTGACATGTGACCTCTGGAAAGTCGATTTTTTCCTGAAGTGTGGTAACACGGTAGATTCACTATTGTGCCAATAAGAGTGCCTTGAAAATATTCATAGATGAAAGATTTAAGTGCAAAAATGATACATCAGGGATATAAGTGAAATTTTTGTGAAACAAAAAGAGACCAAAAGAATGATAATCCCTTAAATCTAAACGGGGCGTCTTTATTGGCGCCACGATGTTTTTCATGTGGCATCATATAAAAAACAATCGATAGTTTGGAAAGTCGATTATCAGTTGTAGAATCGACTTTCACCCAATCGATAGGTGAATAGTCGATTTTCATTATGATTTCACAGTGGTAAAATTTTTGTGGTGTCATTAAATACGTCCATTTGACTGACGAAATGCTCACTTGTTTACTTATTATAATGTGACAGGTGTGGGAACATTTTGTGCATCGGACGGTAAATGACCTATTTGACCCTAACCTAATGTTACAGAAATACCCTCCTAGTCCTAGCAACAACAATGTCAATGATGGTGAGGAGGTAGAAAGAGTGGTACATATAGGTCTTTTGTGTACTCAAGAACAGCCATTATTGAGGCCATCAATGGCTAATGTCCTACAAATGCTTGTGAAAAAGGATGAGAAGCTTCCATACCCTACAAATCCTCCTTTTATTGATGAAAACACCATGGAACTTAATTACTCATTGCACAATCCATGAAATTGGGCATTCTTTTTCTAATGTTTTTGTCAAAGTCCTATGCACCTTAGAGGCCATATGAGGACCTACATATAACCAAGAGGGGCAACTGCCCACTCTTAATCCGAAAACCACCATTACTTCCCCCTTAAAAATTATACATGCCATGTTATTGCTCTCCTTACTCAGGATCCTGCGTCCGCCGTTGCCCGAGGTGATATCTAGTACGGACTACGGAGAGAGGATCGTCTACGGTGAATTTGGTGTAGTGACCCTTACATTGAGTTTCGTATATACAACGTTAAAAATAGACAGTACGAGTACAGATACATGGATACAAAATATGTAGGTGCATGGATTTTGAGAAATACAGGACACGGATATGGATACGATATACGCATAGTGTAGGGGGTAAATTTATATATAATAAAACTACAAGGATCAAATTGTAGACATAAAAAATAATAAATTAAAGCATTTTGTAGTGTTTTTCCTCGTCCTTTTTAGTAGTTCATCATTAGTTTCTTGACGCCTTCTCAATTTCTAGCAAAGGTTCTTCGTTTTACATATTCGAGTTACAGGTATGCACTTTCAAATCCAAGTATCCGATGCGTAACTGTGTCGGATACGCAGTCACTTGAGTTAAATAAAAGTGCATCATTTCTACCACTTTTCATTAATAGATAAAGTTCCCCTAAAACAATGAACTAAATGCTAAGGCATATACATACAACAAAGGCATCTTTACCCACACCACACCTAGTCTACTTTCGGGACACCACAACGAGATTCATCTGCATGAGATTCGATTTTCCAGAGCTCGAATGTCACACTGAATGAGGTTCAACTGCATGAAGTTCGAATTTCCACATTCGAGCTCTAAAAAATCGAACCTCATACCCTATGCCCTATGCCCTATGCCACAGTAGATATTGTGTGGTGCAACTAACACTACTATCTACTATTACAAGTCACAAACATAATCTGCAGATTCTTTTTTTTCCTTACTTTGTACAAAGATTAATAAAGTGGAAAATCACAACCAAAAAAAAAAAAAAAAAAAAAAAAACCAGAAGAAAAATGTCATCTAGGACCTGAAAGCTCCATTGCTTCAACAACAAGTGAAGATTCTTCGATGAAATCGAAGTACCGAGGCGGAAGGTTCTCAAACGGTTGGTATCTCGGTGTTTCAAAAGCTCTCTGTGAAGCCGCCTCCCATCTTTCTGCTAAACCGTCGCCTTCTAACATCCTTAAAACTTCCGACATCTTGGGACGCTGTGACGGGTTACACTGCGTGCATATAAACGCGATCTGCACCATTTCTTCTATCTCCACTCGGTCAAAATTGTTTCTTAGGTCTTTGTCCACCATTAGGTCTAACTTCCCTTCTTGATGAACACTTTTCACCTGCAAAAAATAAGACACCAGAGTAGTTTTTTTAATTTTAAAGGTCGATTATAATATTATATGTATATGTATGTAACTATGTATGTATGTGTGTGTATATATATATATATATATATATATATATATATATATATATATATATATGAATGTGTGTATGTGCCTGTGTGTATCATAGTTTTGAAAGTCGATATCCAACATGGAGTGGAATAAGTGTGGTGTCAGAGTCAGTTAGTTATGGACCTATGGTGCCTTAAAAGGTCCAAACTAGGACCGTAAGTGAACCGAACTACTCGTGAGCTACTCATACTCGACTCATAAAGTTTGACTCAATTCTGTATTTTGAGTTCGAGTTCGAGTTCGAGCTCGAATCAAGCTACTCTAATGATAAACCGAGTCGAACTCGAGCTTCAATAAATAGTAATCGAGTAAAAGCTAATCAAACCTACCCGATCAAGCATGATGCCTTTCTGCTTCGATCCTCTCCCGAAATCCAATGCCTTCTGTCCCGTAATCAGCTCAAGAAGCAAGATCCCGTAACCAAAAACATCCGTCTTTTCAGAAGATTGTCCAGTAGACAAATACTCCGGTGCAATATGACCTACGGTTCCACGAACAGCTGTTGTAACGTGCGAATCACGATGATCTAAAAGCTTTGCCAACCCGAAATCTCCAACAACCGCTTCGAAATCTTCGTCAAGTAAAATGTTTGCGGCTTTGACATCACGGTGTATGATTTTCGGGTCACATTGTTCGTGTAAGTATACGAGTCCTCTTGCTGTGCCTAATGCTATCCTTTTTCGCCTTTGCCAGTCTAATACAGGCATCCCATTTACATGATCTGGAAAAGAAAGACAATGACAAATGATCAATATAAAAGTTGAGGGACTAAAATGTTAGAATGATGATAATTAAAACAGCCATAGTGTTCTTCTGCCCTATTATAAAATACTTGAGATAAAGATACTTTTGGTCCTTTCAGTCTCAAGATTTTGCATTTCTATCTCAAAGTGTAGGGAAGGGGCAAAAATGTCTTTTATCCAAACCTTTTAATCTGTCAGCCACGCTTCCATTCGACATGTATGGATACACGAGAAGCCGTTCATTGTCCATTGAACAGAAACCGGAAAGCCGGAGAAGATTCCGGTGTACAGCCAAACTTATCGTCTCCACTTCAGTTCGGAACTGTGTTTCACCGCCAAGAAGATGAAAAGCCTTCAATCTTTTAACAGCTATGACGGTTCCATCCGTTAATCGGCCTTTGTAGACGATACCGAACCCTCCTTGGCCCAAAATATTCTTAGGGCTAAAATGGTCGGTTGCATTTCTAAGTTCTTTGAATGTATGCCTTTTCAAATGGCCTAAACAAACTTCTGGATCATATTGATCTGAAAATAAACAAGAAATGTTAAAGAGTTATTAACGAATGCATATCGGATTCTGCTGCGTAATGAAACTGCTGACAGATCCTATGTTTATTCTTGCATTTTCGGTCCTTTTGTTTCACGATTTTTGCAATTCTATCCTCTATGTCTAATCTTTAACCCTAGTTCAGGCATTTTAATTACCATTACAGCCCATTTTAGTCACATGTCAACTTTTTAATGGTTGAATCATGTCGTACCTTCAATGCTAGATTTTAGACACGTGCCCCTTTGGACTGAAAATGTAAGAAACAATGCATGCATGAAGGGTAAAAGGGTCAATAATGAAATATTGCAGATAAAAAGCGTGAAAAACGTGAATTAAAAGGAACTAAAAGTGTCTTTTATCCTCTCTTTTTTTCACCTTTCAAGAAAGTGCCACAAGAAATGTATAGATGAGGGGTAAAAATGCAAAAGTGAAACATAAAGGGTAAAAGTGCAAATTTCGTAAAATAAAACGGACCAAAAGTGTTTATATCCCAAAAATTCTCACACACACACATAGTGCAACCTATAGTAAGGAATAAGATGTTGGATTTAAACTGACCATTAACATCGAAGAAAATCTGTTGATTGCGTCGGTATCGTCTCCAAACAACCAAAGCAATTACAATAATGATGAAAACAGCGGTTGCAGAGCTACCACCAATAGCTATAGCCACACGATGATTTCTTGTTCGTGTTTTTGATTGATCTAAAACAAATTTGAAAAAAGAATAATAATTATCAGCAACATGAGAATGAAAAAACTGAAAAATATAAAGATCACGCTGCCTAAAGGAGCTGGATTTAGTTCAAGAATCATTGAATATGGCAGTGTTTGACTGTAAACATTTTTGCTTGGGTGTTTGTTTCACAAATATGACCACGTTCTGGAAGCTTCTTTTTATGCCAACGTCTAAATCTCCCATTTCGAAAAGGGCTTTCTCATAACGAAAAGAGCTTTCCAAAATGAGGTCATACACGTGAAACGAACACCCGAGCAGAAAGTTACGGTCAAAATACTAAGCACTGCCATATGCAACGGAGTCAAACACGTGAAACAAACATCCGAACAGAAAGATATGGTCAAAATACTAAACATTGCCCCATATGCAATGGGGTCAAACACGCGAAACGAGCACCCCAAACAAAAAAATTATGGCTAAAATACAAAACACTTTTGTATTCAATTCTAATGCCGATTGTAGTATCCTTCAGTAATCCGACACTACCAACATCGAATATGACAGTTCAACATCGGATTTCATGAACAAAAATACAGAATTATTACGACACCAACCTAATATGCCGTCTGTAGGAAACGACAATGGTTCAGGATATACAACAGAGCAATTGCTTCCAGGGCTCTGTCTACAGATCAAAGGGTTCCCAACAATTCTGTGTACACCATAAACAATTATGTTACAGATTTCTCAGCAACTTGTGTGTGTATATATATATAAAGTAGGCCAAAGAGAAGAATGCAGACTCACTTGAACGTTCTCAAGCGGATATGTTAGGCAAGGAGCCACTTAGATTATTAAAAGAAAGGTCCCTGCAACAAAATCAGCTCGAAAAATCAAAATAGTGCTCATAGAAGAAGAGATAAAAGACATTTTTGATCCCTTACATTTCACACTTTTTGCACTACTATCCTCAATGCTTTTTTTATCTGGACACTTTTATGCCTCCATTATACAATTCATTTAAAATTTTCAGTTCAAAATCCCACGTGTTCGCAACATCCAGCATTAAAAGTACGACATGCTCCAACAAATTAAAGCTCGCACGCAAAAAAATGGATTGAAAAGTTAAAAATACATAGTTTGGGGTAAAAATGTCGAGATGAAACATTAGGGATAGAAATGCAAAAATCACTGAACTGTTTTTATCGCTTAAAAGACGATACTCCAAAGTCATAACTCATAATTCGGTCTCATTTTACAAGAACAGTTATCAAAATCACAAATATTCAGAAAGTACGTAATTTTTATTTATTTAAACAATGAAAAGACAAAAATCCTAGGATACAGTTAACGTATCCTAGTTCTTAAACTAGCGTCTAGTAATAAAAAAGGGTAAAGTGGGCACCGAAAATAAAAGATAAACGAAAGGCGAATTAACTTACACAAGGGTGAGTCCATCAAGTTTGGACAATGAATCAGGAATTTGCCCCGTGAGGCTGTTATTGTTTAGCCGTCTGAACCAAAAAACAAAAAACACAGCAAAGCGGTGTAAAAAAGAATCGAATTTTGCAAATAAACAGTAAACTTGTCAATATATATTCTGAAACTAAGGACTAGAAATCAATAGACTTACAAGTAGCTCAAATTTTGCAGGTCCCCTAAAGAAATCGGTATTTCACCGTCGAATCGGTTGTTCGATAAATCAAGTGTTTTTAGCTTCTTAAGCATGCCAAGTGTATAAGGCACTGAACCATATATGGCATTGTTTTGCAACAACCTACATTTCAAGAACAGAAAAACGACTCAGAATAAAATTCTGAATACAAAATCTCCAAATTTTGCACTACTTGTAGCGCATGCAAAACAGATTTTCTACTTCAAATTATACGTTGTAGAGATATTTTATTCTGATGCATTCCACCCTAAACAGAGATATCCGTTAAATCGAAAGAAAATGTATGGTTTTGAAGATGAATATACTTACACAGATTCGAGGTTGGGGAGATTTTGGATAGCAGGTGACAAGGTTCCTGATAAGCTTTGACTTGGTAGTCCTCTAAATAACAAAAGAACACATTATAGTAAAAGCAAAAAAATTACTAAATATAAATCACCATGTTGAAAATGATCATTCCAATACTCTGTAAAGTGTTTTGATGGCACCCTCGAGTTTTTACCATGGCACCGAGTCTTTTTACTATCTCAAAGTCAATTTTAAGTTCTAGAATTGGCTTTTTACTGTCGGAAAGTTCAATTTCAAGCTCTAGAATCGGCTTTTCACTGTCAGAAAATCGATTACAAGCTCTAGAATCGACTTGAAACTCGATTTTAAGTTCAAGAATCAACTCAGAAAGTCGGTTTTAAGCTCAAGGATCGACTTTTTACTATCTCAAAGTCAATTTTAAGTTCTAGAATCGGCTTTTCACTGTCGGAAAATCGATTTTAAACTCTAGAATCGACTTTAAACTCAATTTTAAGTTCAAGAAATCAACTTAGAAAGTCGGTTTTAAGCCCAAGGATCAACTTTTTACTCTCTCAAAGTCGATTTTAATTTCAAGAATCGGCTTTTCTCTGTCGGAAAGTCGATTTTAAGCTCTAGAATCAACTTTTAAGGTGTTTTAATGTTGTAATATGTCATTAAGATCACTGAATCAAATTCATAGATATAGTGGGACCACCATAATACTTACATGGCAGAAACATATCCATCAGAAGTGCAGGTAATCATCCTCCAGCTACAAGGATCCACAGAATTCATGTCCCAGTTATTCAGAATATCATATGGATCTTTCAGTGCATTTTTAATAGCCATTAATGCCACAACTGCAGAACCAAAAAAAAAATATCCACCTAAATCAGATTTTGACAACGACAAAAAGTCTTTTCACACCATCTTCATAGTAATAACCAAACAAACAAGATCTTAAAAAAAAAAAGCAAGATTAATCATGAAGAGGCATGAAAAAGCAGAAAATTCTCACCAACTAGCACTTACAGGAGAGAGATAACATATTAACAATTATGAACATTATTACAAAAATAAAAATGAAAAAACTAACCTTCATAATTAACCCCAGTTGGAGATAGAGTAGCAGAAGAAGAACAATCCATGAACATTAACAGCAGGAACACCACTTTCCATGATAAAGCCCACATTTTTTCCATACTTGGTCCTCAAACTCTCAAAACACCTTAAACAATCACATGTTTAAAGAAAACTGTCCAAAATAACTCTCATAAATGAAGAAACCAGTTTTTTCCCTTTCTATTCCAAGATTCCCTTTTGAGAATAACTTTCAAATTTCAGACCAACACAACAACAAGAAGAATCAGAACCCCAATAAAGTGAACCCCACCACAAAGTTGTAAATAACAACAGCCACCCAATATAGCTATATTCCTGAAAAGGGGTTCACAAAAATCCAAAAAATCAGAATCCCAGATGAAAAAGTTACAGTCTTTTTGCATAATTTGAAAAGAACTTGGCGTCAAAGATAAGCAATATGGCCGCCAATTGGACCAGAATAACCAAAAAAAAGTAGAGAATTTTTCTCGAGAAACAATGGGGTGTGTGATTCTCAGTGTTTATGGTAAAGAATAAAAGAGCAGTTTGTAACTAATCCCCACACATTCTTCACGGACTAACTGATTGTTTTGCTTCTTCTCAGTTTATGTTATCCTATATAATTTAAAATTTAAAGAAAAGGAATTAAACATCTTTTATTTAAGAATTATGAGCATCACAATCTGAATCTATTATGTTTAATGTTCTGTTTATTGTTTAGATGTATACTGCAGAGATACAAACACACATAAAAATCCAAAACATAATGCCAAAAAGCCTTTATACTCTTGTTCTGTCAGAAATTATAATTATAATATAAAAATAAAAATTATGACAATATTTAAAATGCATTTAAATATAGATAGAGGTGGAAACTGTACCTAAAAATCTTATAGGAAGCTGTTTATGAGGAAAAAAATTTGAGCCTCAAGTAGGAAGGCTACATTGTTCATCGAGTTTTGCACATAATATACATCGAATATTATGGCTAGTGATGCATGTATATTATTAGGACAATTATTTACACCACACTCAATTTATTCATACAAAGATTCATTCTATATGCTGTACTAAATCTAGAACCGCCTTTTTCGTGGCTATGGAATCGGATGCAGACGCGATCCTCGAAATGTTTTTTGATTTATAATGCTAAAGAAATTTAACAATAAAAAATATATAGTAATGTTCTTTTGTCTCCTCTGATATAAAAATAAGCACTACTATATACGTTAAAAAATATGACTAAACATTTTACGTTATATATTAGAAAAGAAACACTACTATATATCATTGAATTTGAATACATTTACACTTCTACTCCATCAACAAAGATTTATAACACTACAGTCATTGTTTTTTAACAAAATTTCAAAACTTATAATATTTGTTTTTTTTACAGATACGAAAAAAACATACGCACACACGTTTTTTGTTCTCATTGAGACTTAAACCCGTAACCTCTGAGTTAATTACCGCAGTATTTACCGCTGGCCGATGCCATGCTGGCTATTAATATTTATTTATATGTATCGCTTTGATAATAAGTATGTATAAAATCAACTTTATAAAAGACGCAATGCAATGCAAAAACAACTTTATAAAAGACACTTTTTGAAAGGTAATTATTTGGTTTATATCATACTTTGTGTCAAATAATATTAATATTGTGCATATGTTAAAAAGAAACAAGAGGGTTTATTGGATAAAATTGTTTTATTCTACCACAACAAAGCATGAAAATTTATATAAGAATTATGATACATTAATTAAATTATTACATTTTTTTTGAAATTAATTATTACATATTTATTATTATTTTTATTATTATTACATATTTAAAGAGACCAAAAAGAGGTCATTGGAAATCAAAAAGCTTTATTACTTTATTGTCTATGATATGACTCTGAAAGGATGTGTGGTACTGATCAGAAATAAAGAACAATAGTATGTCTTTTACTTTACTTTAAAAGCAAAGCAAATTTTTATTTTTATTTTTTTGCAGTAAACAGTTCACGTGCTCGACTTGTCTGTGTCCACTCAATAAAATAATTATAATATAAGAAATTATATTAAATTATTTACATCATATCAATTATATTCCGAGATATTTTACGGTGCAACGATTATATAAATATTGTAAAAAAAATAATATATAGTCGGTTTACTTTAGAAATGGGGCAAAACGGTACGTGTTACAGTGTGCTATCGTTTCAGTTAAAAAAAACATATTAATTAATAAGTTGTATATATAAATATTAGGCCCACTGCCATAATATAATGGTTGTATATATATAATCCATCTTTTATAGTTTTCTACATTTTCTTTTTTGACAATTTTTCATATTGATTTGATATGATACAGTTTCTGCAGAGTTTTAACTGTTTAATGTGAGAATTATTACTAATTGGCAGAGTTTTTCTTTGTAAACGACAAATGTTTACATTAAAGTTGTATTTAGTCAAACTTAAGCCTGGATTATGTTGGTGTAATAAATCAGTTGTGATGTCTTCAACACGCGTCATTCATCTAATATATTAGTGATTTAAGCCATTATTACTCAAGATGATTTATCAAAAATTAATTAATCACGCATGTTAACACTGTTGAATACGCATTTTGCTTAACCAAAAGACTATGTATAATTAAGTTAGTTTAGTAGTATATGATGACATAGATTAGGTAGTAGTTATAGTTGGGGAGGAAGCAAATGAGTGGGTACAACTAATTTTAGCAACCTACTAGTAATATTTTATTTTATTACACAAATAAAATATAGTAATATTTTGAAATTTCAGTTTAAGAAGGACTATTTTTTTTGGTTTGTTATTTTTTTTTTGGACTATCTTTTCGCATCAATGTTGTTTTACACTTACCAAGAGCCGAGAGTGGGCTTCATTTGGATATTCCACACGCCTGCTATTCTGACCGTAAATGTATCCGGAAAATATATATTATTCTCGCCAATTTATGGTCGATTCATTATTAACAACCATTCTCGACCCAATTTGAGTCGAATACGATCATTATAATTGATTTTATTCTAATCGAATTTTGAATGTTTTTCATATTTCAATACCAATCGAAAAACATTCGACTAAAATTGAGTGGAAAAACTTTTAATATTCTCGTCTCAAATTCGCTAAATCAATAGTGGTGCTTTATTATATTGTTGTTGTTATCATGACCCACCCTATGAATATGTAGAGATTCCTGACTCAATATTGGTCCGAATGATGCTCCGACTATATAGAGTTTGGAAAACTTTAAACATTCTATATAAAAGATGGTCGAGAATCAACCAGTGTGGACTCTCAACACGTATATTCACCATATTTCAAGATTATGGATAATGTCGCATTGAGCAACGCGTAAAAATATAAAAAGTAAGGGCGAAATTGAAAATAAATTTCTGTGTGATAAGATAAAAATTGGTGTGAAAAAATATTTCCTTTTTTTTTTTTTTTTTTTTTTGGCTTTGCAAAATCCTTTGTGGGGTGTTGTGAAAAAAAATATTACAAGGAATCTCTAAAATGCTCCTACATATGACAGATCAAATCACACATGTCCTCCACATGCATTAACCCACAATTAATATTACCATATACTACCTCCGTCCCAAAATATAAGTACTTTTAGGGTATTTCACACAGATTAAGAAAATTGGTTAAATTGGTTATGTGTCATTAATTTTGATGAAAAAATCTAAAATAACATTTGTCTATTATTAATGTAGAGTAGTAAAAAGTTGGTGAATAGATAATAAATGAAGGGTAAAAATAGAAAAATATAATTAATGCTTCATTGGTTATTTAAATAGACTTACATTATGAGACAAAACAAAAGGGCTAAAAGGACTTACATTTTGGGACGAAGGTAGTACATTTAAATGATTATTTTATTTCTTCTCGGTAAATCCAAAATTAACTAGATTGATTAATCTGGCGTTCGGTGTGGTTGTGTTTACAGAATCTGACTTTTACTTCGAAGTGAAGTCTGGTCAATAAATCTTTCAACATGACGCATCAGAAGCGAATGAAACATGTGACAACTAGGGGTGGCAAATTTCCTGATAATCCCGACTCGTCCCGGTCCCGTCCCGAAAAATCCCGATCCTGAAATTTCAGGATTTTTCCCAACCCGAAAAATGCGGGATCGGGTATAAAACTCAAACCCATCGGGTTTCCCGATCCTCGACCGAATATATATATTGAAGAGAGTTTGAGAAAGTAAATTATACTTGAAAGAACTTCAACTTGTTTATTCATATTGAAAGAATGAGTATAAATAGATACATGGAGGCTTCTAGCTAGTAAAGTAAAAAGTAACTGAGCCGCTAGAAATAAATGCTTGAAATTAAATTTATGACTACTTATTACATAATAAGACAAAAAATAGTTTTTATGACTTTAGGACATATTAATTGTTTATTTAATACAATTAACATGTCTCTTTGATACATAAATAACATGTTACACTCTAATGAGTTAGAGGTACAACAATGTAATATTAACCATATTTCCACACCCCCCTCAAACTGGGTTGTATATGTTAATACAGCCAAGTTTGCTACTCAGTCTGCTGAACATAAGCGGTGGAATTGCCTTTGTGAGAATATCAGTGTTAAGGGTGATTTTATACGTTTTATAAGGATATATTTTATATCAATATTCCCCATATATGGATGTTTTTCATAGAAATCGAGCCTTATATCGATTAATTGAGTAAATAGTGTTTTTAATAGGTTAATTGCAAAATGCAACGATTTATGTGCTTAAATTGTGATTTTATGTTATTTTGGGATTGTGTTACGCTTTGGTATATTTTCCTATATTGTAGATACATATTTTGGCATGCAAGAGGATTAAATGATGAGGTTTTGCATGGAAGAGAAGTGAAATGGAAGGAAGATGGAGATAAAGCTTGGAATGAAGCTTTCAAGCAGCCGAACTTCCGATGCAGTTCTTGATATGATATACACTGATTTGACTCTCGACCTCAAGAGAATATTTGTAGGGCTTGAAGAGAGGATTCTACAGGATTTTGAATCACTTCATTCCGACTTACGAGGCCCGAGATATGAGCGTTACAAGTTTGGATGTTGTTGCTTGAAACTCTCGGAAAATCCCAAAACGACTTTCGAATACGACGGGCTAGTCAAAAGGCGTTTTCAAGAAGAGTCCTTAATGAAAGTTGTAGAGTTTTCCGAGAGCTTAATTATGACATTCGGATCATAATTTTGGAGGTCTACACTCAGATATGAATTTTAGAAGTTTTATTCCAACAAATATCTAATCCAAGGATTCAATGAGAGCCTTCACTTTCCATCAGATTTAACGTTCACCTTTCACCCAAGTACTATGGACGGGCGTCCATGGAGTTAAACGAGCGTTCGACCACCGATTTGGAGCAAACCGACTTAAGCTTTCTTTTAATTACCGCGATGCAAAATCTGATTGGTCAAAAATAATTCACCGACATATTCCAATTAATTCCATCGCCTTTCATCTCTATATAAGCATGCAAAGGGGAACCCGAATCCATATACATTCATACGCAGCGGCGGTGAGAAGAACACCTTATTTTCTCTCGAGGGAGAGTGCTCGGTCGATCGAGCGAGCCTTGTGCTCGATCGACCGAGGGTTAGATTAGTAGATTAGTTATTTATTTTCGCTTCTTCTTTCCCACGATGATGATGTTTTGAAGTCACAAACTTGGAGCAAATGACCATGGTTAATTTTTCCAAAGAGCGCTTTTATTTGTTTCTTTGGATGATCTTGTAAGTGTTTAATTCAAAGTTCGTATCTTTTCTATGATTATTTGTTATTGCAAATTTATATCGAAAGATGTTTGCGATTGATGTTTACCATAGGGCGAGAGTCGGTGTAAACCTTAGATCACCATAGGAAAGAATAGACGTTTTGATCTATGTCAAACGAAAGTTGATAGGTTGAATGTCTAGGTTGTTAGATCTAGTAAATCTTGCACCTTGGTTTATTTTATGATGCGTTAATCTCCGTAAATCGAAAGATAGAGATTGATAGGCGAATTCATCTACGAAAAAGTAGAATTCATACGTTTGATAGGTGAAACCACAACTTGAATTAAATCACTATAAGATAATCTAGTGGAAGAAATTAAGGGGTCATGGATGGTGGATTATGGTTCGCTCCATGTTTGATCGCCTGATCATTATCATGTTCGTTAGATAGATTTATTGTTGTAGTTTAGATTTATTTTATGTTGATCGCAATTATCCTTCCCGGCTTTGGATTAACAATCCTCTGTCGGTTTACTTTTCCGCTTTAGTTTAGGTTTAGGTTAATAAAGAAGAATTAATAAGTTAGATTCGACAACCCAATTCCCGAGGATCGATACCGTATTTATCCAACTTTACTAGCAACTACCCGGTATTCGGCCGGTTAGAGGTAGTTTTGCATGGTAGTATAGGTTTATAAATTTTCTTTTGTTTTAATGATGCAAAATCTCCCCAACAATCGGCATTTTGATCTGCTTTGAAGGAACATATCGAAGTTGAATGATCTTGGCATCAATCTTCTCTTTAAGGAAATGTCTCGCCAATATCAACATGTTTGGTTTTATCATGATGAATCGGATCCTCTGCCCATGCATAAGGTCAATTATTGTCACAAAGAGAGTGTGATAGGTTCTTTGAGGAGGTCTGCTGAAGTTCATCCAGACCACTTTTTATCCATGAGCTTCACAAATACCCAAAACTAGTGCCTGAGTTCAAATTCTTCAAGATCTGCTTACAGATAGTAGGTCGCTTTCTTGCTCCTCCAGGTGACAAGATTGCCCCATACATAAGAACAAGAGCTTTGTAGTAGACCTTACTCGTCTATGTGACAACCCGACCAATCAACATCGATTGTAAACCTTGATAGATCTCTCACAGCAGACTTGGTGAAATGTAAGCCTTGGCCAGTGTGACTTCAGTACCTCGATATCTTGTTCACAGACATTCCAATGTTGCTCAAGAGGCAATGCATGAACTCAAGCTAACTGGTCGACTCCATATGCAATATCGAGTCTTGTATGGGACGAGATAAATGAGTTTCCTACAAGTCTTTGATATTGATCCTTCCCGACAAAGAATGTCACCATGTAGCGAGGTATTACTCTGGGTCTACACTGGGGATACTGAGCGGTTTGCATCCCAAAGATACCGGTTTCCTTCAAAGAGTCCAAAGACGTATTTCCTTTGAGAGATAGATATACTCCTGGTTGTTTCTTGCAATCTCCATACCAAGGAAGTATTTAAGATAGCCCAAGTCCTTGACTTGAAAAACCTTTGCCAAGAGAGTCTTCAAATTCGGATCTCGGTAGAGTCATCACCAAAGAGGATGATATCATCCACATATACAATAAGAATAGATCTTTTAAATTTGGTGTCCTTGATAAACATGGTGTGATCGAGTTGCATTGATGATATCCAGCAGCTTTAACCACGAGTAGTGAGTTTCCCAAACCAGGCTCTTGGGATTGCTTTAGGCCATATAGAGATTTCCTCAATTTGCAAACCTTTCCTTGAGTGTTAGGATTGGTAAAACCAGGAGGTACATTCATGTAAACTTCCTCGATGAAGGTCACCATTGAGGAAGGCATTTTTGATATCTAATTGGTGAAGGGCCATCAAGTTGGACAAAGAAGAGATATCGATGATTCGACAGTGTTTAGTTTTGCCACCGGTGCAAAAGTTTCTTTGTAGTCAATGCCATAAGTTTGAGTGAAACCCTTGCAACTAGTCCGGCCTTATACTTGTCAATTGTACCATCGAATTGTATTTGATGGTAAATAACCACTTGTAGCTGACTGTCTTCTTGCCTTTGGGGAGAGAAGTTAGATCCCAAGTATGATTATCCAGGAGGGCAGTCATTTCAGTCTGGACAGCTGCCTTCCACTTATCATGTTGGAGAGCTTCCTGTATATTCTTAGGAATAGAGTGAGAATCCAATTCTGTGTAAACATGGCAAATGCAGTGAAAACCGATCATAAGATTAATAAATATGAATAGAATGATCCATTGTGCAAGATCTCTTTCCCTTCCTTGATAGCAATAGGCCTATCATCAATGTCGCCAGGTCTTGAGAGGTCAGAGGTTCTTGAGTGTCGGCCAGGCTCTGGTCGGCAGGGCTCGGGTCGATGAACTACGTTCGGGAGGTTCTTGAGGTCGATGAAGCTCGCGAGGGTCGATAGGTGCTTTGAAGTTCATCTCTGAGAATCGATGAGTTCTTGAGGTTAAGATTTTGGCTTGAGGAAAGGATTTAGGTCACTTTCAATCGTGTTTCCATCGTTGATCGCCTCAGTGGACTTGTTTGTAGTAGGAGTCCTTTCAAAGAATTTTACATCCATAGAATTGTAAAATCTCTTTTGTAAAGAGAGTAACACTTGTAACCTTTCTCGCCCTTTGCATATCCTAGGAAAATGCACTTGTGAGCTTTGGGGTCAAGTTTGCTTCGTGTTGGGCATGGATATAAACAAAAACAAGTACAACCAAAGATTTTAAGAGGTAATTGGGAAATAAGATGAGGGGGGAGAGTGTGTGGTCGAAGGGTTTGGATAGGAGTTTTGAAGCCTAACACTCTACTTGGGAAGTCTGCATGATTAAGTATGTGGCGTGATTAATATAGCTTCACCCCACATATACTTTGGAACATGTGTGGTGAACATGATTGATCTAGCCATCTCTGAAGGTGCCTGTTCTTTCTCTCAAAGAACCCCATTTTGTTGAGGTGTTTCCACACAACTACCGATATGGACAATTCCCTTATCCATCAAGAAATTACCGAGGTTAGACTCATAGTATTCAAGTGCATTATCGCCTTTAAGATCTTGATCTTAGTGTCAAATTGAGTAGAGATCATGTTGTAAAATTCTGAAAAACTGCTCCAACTTCGATTTATCCTTCATTAAAAACACCATGTGTTTCTGCGGTATGATCATCAATGAAAGTGACAAACCACCTTTTCCCTGTTATACTTTTTAGTCTTGACGGTCCCCATACATCACTATGAATTAAAGTGAAGGGTGTGGAAGGCAAATAAGGTAGTTTGGTATACACAGATTTGGTAAGTTTTGCAAATTGACAAATATCACATTGAAGATCATTGACATTACATCCTTTGAATAATTCAGGAATTACAGACTTTAAATAACCAAAACTTGGATGTCCTAGTCTATAATGCCATAACATGATATTGTCTAAGGTTTGAGTGCAGTCTTTGAGGCGGTCGATCTTGATCTTCTGCCTTCAAAGAGGTTGACCACATACAATCTGAAAGGAGGTTTAGCCCTCCCAATCACTTCCTGTGAAGAAGGGTCCTGAAAGTGCACCGATTCTTATTAAACACAACAAATCCAATTTAAATCTTTTGCAAGTTTAATTGTGAGATATGAGGTTGCGATCTAATTTTGGAACAAATAGGACATCCTTTAGGCATATCTTATTAGTGAGTTTAACATTTCCAAAACCTTTTGCATGAGAGATAGATCCATCGCTGAGTCTTAATTTTATGAGGTTGATGACATGGAACAAGGTGAGTTATGAGGTTTTTATTGCCGACCATATGAGAGGAGGCCTAATCAACAATCCATGTTTCATTACTAATAGAAGAGTAGAATTTACCCCACTTAGATCGAGTAGGCGAGTCGGTAGAGGACTCCTTCTTTTGTTGAGTGAGGAAAGCTTTGAATGCGAAAGCCCGCATTCAACTTGTTATCATTCTCCTCTTCATTGACATGCCACGCTTACGACTTTCCCCTGGTAGGCTTGGAGGATTTAGGCATGCCATGTAGCTTCCAAAGCAAGTGTCCTTGGTGTGATTTGTGCGTTCGCGGTGCTCACGAACAACTTTCGATTCGATCAAGTAGGCTTCTCCCGATCAGCCTCAAGAACCTCAGCAAGAAGCTTCGGACGATCGCCAGGTAGCACTTTCACAGGTTGTCGGCGGGGGAGTTCAAAGAAAGATCACTTTTCTCCTGCTTTCCTCATGTTTGACTTCAAAGAAACATGGATTTGAGATTGGGGAGAGGTTTTGTGGCAAGAATTCTTCCTCTAACATCATCAAGAGTAGGATTCAATCAGAGAAGAAACTTGAATACTCTCTTTTCTCAATAATGTCCTTATAAAGTGCAAAGATCCTTGACATCATTCCAGGGTGAGTTTCCAACATATCTAAGTGTCGCCATGCCCTGATAGGTTGGTTGAAGTATTGAGTTCTGATATATCTCTCTTGTCTGCAGCTTTTGAATTTGTGCTTCAAGCTCATACACTTCGATGTATTGTCTTTCTTGGAGTAAAGATCCTGGCATTATCCTGCATTTCCTTTGCATTATCATACATCATAAAGTTCTCACTAATCTCTTTTGTCATTGATCTTGTGAGAATGGTCATGACTTGATTATTAGTAGTATCCCATGCTTCAAATCCTGGGTCATCTTCAAAGAGGGGTGTTTAGAGCCGAGACAGGTATCCCATCTTACCTTGTCCGAGATGTACATTTTCATGCACCTTGACCACGCAAAGTAGTTGTTGCCATCAAGTCTATGATTTGTGTAAGATGAAGAGTCGGTGACCCCAGTCTGCTTGAGGCAACCGGGACTCAACTGAGGGTGAGAAGCTTGAGATAATGAAGACATTCTTTGATTCAAAGAGGTCTTTGAGAATTTGCAATGATTCGGAGTTTAAGTCTCGATACCATGAAGAGAGTTTGAGAAAGTAAATTATACTTGAGTAAACTTCAACTTGTTTATTCATATTGAAAGAATGAGTATAAATAGATACAAGGGAGGCTTCTAGCTAGTAAAGTAAAAATAAATCTGAGAGCCGGCTTGAAATAAATGCTAGAGTCGGCTATGACTATGCTTATTACATAATAAGACAAAAATAGTTTCTTTATGACTTTAGGACATATTAATTGTTTATTTAATACAATTAATATGTCTCTTTGATACATAAATAACATGTTACACTCTAACGAGTTAGAGGTACAACAATGTAATATTAACCATATTTCCACATATATATATACACATTTTTCATCCCGATATGAATACACATAACCCTAAATACTTAAAATATAAACATATTACACTCTCTGCTTTTGTAGTTTCTCACTTTCTCTGCACCTTTTTTCTGCTTTCTAATATACCAGAGTGTTCTTCCTCACAAAAGTCACCCACCTCCATCGGCCGTCAATTTTGTCGCCGTTAACTCATTTCTCCGCCCCCCACCTTTTGAACTATTGTTTGGATCAAGTAATTGTTGTCATTTTTTTATATTAACGTGAATATTTTTTAACATCATATGTTCGGGACATTCATTCCCGACCCAACGGGATCCCGAATATTCGGGTATCCCGATTGTCAGGACCCGAAGCTTGTCGGGTACGGCTCGGGAAGAAAAATTGAATCCCGAATTTTGTCGGCACGGATTTCGGGTAGGAGGTTTACGGGTCGGGTCCCGACCCGATGCCACCCCTAGTGACAACCAGGGGCAGACGCACGCCCCGGGCGAGGTGAGGCGAGGCGAGGCGAAACTATAGCCAGTTTTTATTTACAGTCCGAGAATCACATTTTATTTGAATAATAAAGATAATAGAGGAAATTATCATCATTCTATACCTAAGAATTACCACTTATCCCTTTTTTTTCATTTTGATTTACAATAATTTTACAATACAACAATATGGTGGACTTCACAGTTGTTTTTATTAAATTTTTTTTTTAAATGTATTACTCTGGTAATCATCAGTAAAAAATTGTTAAGATATTCGACAATATAATGTCACAAAAGGAATATAGGGATGAAAATAAAATTTAAATGGGCAAAATAAAATACATCTTAAATATATTATTCCCTTTTTTTTTTAACTGTCATTTTTCAGAATTTGCTTTGTTTATATTTATCAGTCATTTTACATTTCTAATGCACCATTTATTATTTTTTTTCATCTTTACCCTCCATTTTAATAGCCCAAATTTTGGCACATTTTTCTATGCACACGGAATGAAGGGTAATTGTGTTATTTTACAATCTTTTTCAGACACATCAATCACTTTCTTAATCTGTGTGATTCTTCTCACTCCGACAATTAAAAAAACGGAGGGAGTAGTATATTACTCCAAACCAAGGGGGCGACTGCCACCCCACCCTCTAATACGCATCCGCACCTGGTGACAACCATAGATATATTCTCAACTCAATTTTCACTTGAGTCAAGCTATGTGGTTTATTATATACTAATTCACATCATATGTTTAATTCACATCATATGTTACAATATGCTTTATCATGCTTGATTGGGTATACATTTTATTTATTGATATTAATCATATCATAATAAAAATACTAGGTAGTTGAAGGAAGGGACGGAGCCTAATACTAGGTAATGAGAAATACCTGTGTGGAGAGAGAATTTCAAGGTGAAATAACAGATAAAACGATCATAATCACTAGTTTAAATACAGAATGAAATCGTGTGCTTCATAATCAACCACACGGTTTCTCCACACATGTGGAGACACCATACAAGTATTTTCCACGGACATGGGCGGACGCAAGATCTCGGGTAAGAGGGGCAATAAAATTTTTAGAGGCAAATAAATAATTTAAGGGGGGGGAAACTATATGCATAGTACAAATTTTAGTGTATATTTTTTCGGATCGAGGACAATCGGTCCCCTGGTTGACATGTAGGTCCCACCATCGTCTGCAGACTCTACTTCTTATCAAGAATTCAACGGTCGACCATTAATCAAATTAAATGAATTTTTAGTATTAAAATAATATAATTTTCATTGTTAACAAATATATTTTTATCGTTAAAAGATGCGATTTTAAAAGATGATAATCCCTTTAAAATTAATTTCTAGATAAAAAAAAATGTAATTTTAAATTTCGGTCATCCCTCCAAAACAAATTTCTAGATTCGTCTTTGATTAAAGGTATGACGAATATCCGTGTAATATGAAGCCATGAAGGTATAATTACCGATATATTAAGGGTTATATAGATATAGATTATACTAATATATGCATGTGTACCATTTTTAATTGAAGAAATATGGAAAATCGGAATGCCTAAATTTGCACATTGCAGAAGTCCCAAGCCCCTATGGAGTATTTTTGTCGCATTGGAAAAGCTGAATATATTCTCTAGCCTATATTTGCTGGAGATATAATAATAGTAGTAATATAAAAGGTTACATTTTAATAATAATTGTTACATATTTTAAACTCCCCTGCCATGTTTACTTTAATTGGGAAATTCCAATTTTGTTGCCCCAATACTCAACTCTATTTGATCAAAAAAAACAATGTTCAACTCTATTTATTTTAATACTGTTTTCAATTTTCAAGGCAATTTTCTTCACATGGAGAATGGACAACGTACAAACGTGACTATGGTATATTAAAACATACTATATTATTATTATTTTTTTTCGTTGAAACAGAAAGATTTTTAACAAACGCACCATGTCGGGTCATAGTTAGGGCTGAGCAAAAAACTCAATGAATCCAATCCAATCCAAAACTCAAACTGAACCAATCTGGAAACCCAAACCAATTGAAACCCAATTTTTTTGGATTGGGTTTTGACCCGAACCGAAAAGATTTTGGGTTTGTTTGGTTTATTTAATTTTTTATTTGGGTTGACCCAACCCGACCCAATATATATATACATGTATTTCGTCCAAAATAAATGGTGTTATCATATTGCTGCTATCACTTTATTACCGGTTTCTGTCTATATGATTCTTTGACCTTTGTTCGTAAAAAAATATCCGTGTATGTTTTCTTTATGCATGACTATTGGTGTTTTAATTATTATCTCTATATTTTGTTGGTTTATTATATGTTGTTGAACTCTTAATTATCAAAATTTTAACCTTTTCTTCCTAAAAATGTTTTCTTCAAGGATTATTGTAATGAATATATGGTATGGGCTCGAATTTTGATATATGCATGTGTGTGATTTTATAGCATAAATTTTTTATTATAGATCATGTTTTATGATTTAAAACTCAAACCCAACCCGAAACCAACCCATATAGTCATTTAGTTTGGTTTGGGTTAGTTTTTTGAATCAACCCGACTTATACTTATGTAAAACCGAACCCAAATTCAACCAACCTAACTCAAATGCTCAAAGACGTAGCTTCACTTTCACCACTGATCACTGCACTCAAGCAAAACATACTAAATGGAATTACTTTCTTATGAATATTTTATGCACTTAAATACATATCTTCAAATATGAGTCTATAAGGGTGGCCGTAGTGGGAAAGTTATTGTATGGTGAGGTAATTTGAGGTGAAGTGACGGGTGAAACGATCAGAACCACACAGTTTAAATACATAATTAAACTGTATTAGTGCAGATATAGTTATCTGCTGTCTCCACACCGCAGTGTAGACACAACACAATAACTTCCCATCGTAGTGGCTCTGTTCTTAAATCACATCGAAAATATGTTGGTGGCCAACCAATTTTCATTAATTAAAAGGTTAAGATAAAATTGATTGCTTTTACAAAAGGTTTGCCGTAACGGCTTTTCCTTTGAGACATATTTTCAAGGAGGTAAATTGGATCATCTACTTTACGAGGGGGTGAGTTGATGGGTTAAAAAAAGAAAGGGGTTGAAATTTAAGCCACTACATCTAATTATTTTTGTCTCCATCTGTTTTTTTATTTTTTATTTTTTTTTTTTTATTTTTTTTTTGGAGTTAAAGAATAAAAAGGGGCCACTCTAACAAGCAGGTAGTACGGCCGCAAGATTTTTGATATTAGATTAAAAATACATCAATTTACAGTAGAGGATCCGAATTCTGTATAAAGAAGACTATCAACACTTACACAGTATAAATGTGATGACAGATAATATTGACAACCAGGTTTGAACTCATGACCAGGTAGCCAAGTTTGTACTAATAAAATAAATGAAATGACACACACACACACACACAAAAAAGAAAATTGTTTGAAGACATGAAAAAAGTATGAAAGTGTATGAAAAGACAAGTAATGAATGAAAAAAAGATATATATTGTGTATGAAAGGTATATATTGTATGTTCAGAATATGTACAAAATGGTATGAAAGCATACAGATCCAATATTTCTTTATGACATTTATAAGACACTCCATATTATATATACACCACCAATCAATAGGAGACTCATATCAATCAATTTATCATATTATCATCAATAGTTTATAAGTACATAGTAACACAACGTGTGACGCAATCATTTATCTTGCGACAATAGTATCAATTTTTTATCTATCTAGATTATAAAGAACCTAATAGAATGTTGTATTATTATCTCAAAATGGGCCCACGTTTTGGATGGGCTTTGGCCCAACAATATTTCTTGAACTTGACTATAACAAAAAGGCAGCATAGGATGGTAGAGTAATCAGCCCAACAGCCACATACCTGCATGTATTCAGGCCCCTGAAAAATGTCAATGCTCTAGGTTTCAAAGTTGAGGTCATAGGGCTTTTATTTGCACCAGAATCGACCTCCGATTCTAGAGAAAAAGAAAACCGACTTCCCGCAGAGTTGATTTTGAATCGACCCTTTCACAATGTTGATTCTGTGAAGATGGTATGGTGCACCGGGAGTTGGGGTGCAGAGGTAGAACGTGTGGGGTGCAACCCCTATATATATAGTTGTTGGACTGTCTTTTCAACACGATATCAAAGCACAACTCGTGTTTTTAACCATGTTTGTGCTAGCAAGCAAGTTTGAGGGGCATGTTAAAACTGTATAATTTGGCAATCGTACATGTTTATCCCGTCATATTAAGATATGAACTTCATCAGCTCACTTGGAAGGTTTAGGCCCCTTCTCTTAAAGGCTATTATCGGAACTCTATTTTCAACAATTCTATATGCGTATAAGAAACTCGATCATCACAAGTTAGGCAAATACTGGTGGTGAAAACGCGTTAGATTCAAGATCATTTTTTTTTGTATCACTTTTTGATTTCATATACTCCCTCTCCATCCTATAATACAAGTCTTTCTGACTCGACTCATAGCATAGGATTCGAGGTACAAAAAGTGATACAAGAAAATGATTTTGAATCGTTTCCTTTTTCCTAACATGTGATGATTGTGTTTCGATAATGTATAAAGAACTACTGAAAATGTAGGCACAAATGACATATGAGCAGAGGAAGTTCGTCTCTTAACATTGTGGGATAAACATCGATAAGTACCCCGATGAAGGACAAGTAACAAAATCTAACAAGCCCCTCATGCTTTGCCTGCATAAACATGGGCAAAGTAAGGATTTGACTCGGATACCATGTTGAAGAACGTATTAGAGCATATTGTCTTTGATAGTTCATGTTCATCTCCATTAAAAAGGCGAAACCGCAATTTTAGCCTTGTAAGTTGTCGCGTTATTAGTATTAGTCCCGTTTTTACTCCGATCAGAACTTTAGTCCTGTAAGTTGGCATTTTTTTTTTTTGCAATTTTGGTCCTGTGAACCTGCTTACATGGCAGGAAATACGGCCAAAATCGCTTAGATGGCAATAGGTTCTTGCCATTTCATCACTCCTTGTCCACGTAAGCACATTTTGGAGGAGGAGGGATGAAATGGAAAGATGTTATTGCCATGTCAGCAGGTTCCGGCCACACAAGAGCAAAAAAAAAAAAGAAAAAAAGAAAAAAAAAAACCGACTAATGTTGTGATCAGAGTAAAAATAGGACTAAAACTAATAATGTGACAACTTATAAGACTAAAATTGCAATTGCAAGAGGAGATTATAAGAGTAAAAAGCTTATGCTTTATGTAGAAACCACAAACTATTGTTCTATATAATTGAAAAGTACACATACCATAGAGGAGCATATGGAGAAGACAAATCCAAAAAAGGATAAGGCCACCTGTGTGAATTCAATAACAAAGAGAAGTTATAAAAATGTTTTTTTTTTCTTTAAGACAATAGCTAGAGGTACCAACATAGATCGTCTCGAGTGAATGCCGTGCAATGATCTCTTAAAAGGGTTATTATTACAACGTTAAAAACATGTGCTTTGCATTCGTCTTCATCGAGTCTAAATCACGGGTGTCTTAACGTTGTAACAGTTCACTGTATGAATCACAACACAAAATTCACTGAAGAGGATCCGAGTTTAAGGGCAAGATTAACGTACCATATTGAAACACAAGCATGTATGATCCATTGGAAAACGACGAATATACATGTCCAGAGAACAAAATACGAAACCCGGAACAAAGGGAAACGCTGTTGTATAACGATGAAGATTAATGTTAGTAAAAGCATAATAATGGAATGAAAACAAATTAAATTGCATTAAGAAAATGTAGTTTACCAAGCTGTTGAAAATCACATCACCAAGGAACAGAATGGCATTGACAGAGTGCATACTGACATTCAACTGCAGTTAAAAACCGCGGATTATTTTATCAAGAAATCGTTGAATAATCGTCTCTTCCAAAAGCTTAAAAACTGAGGAGTTGAGAAATTTATAACCCTTCATGTATGAGCCTAACACAAAGAATCCGACCAACAAATGACACGAAGACATATAGCGAGTTGGTCTAACTTTGGGCACTCAAAGCCGAATACATAGGTTCAAACAAGTGAACACTACAAACAAACCCGTCCATGAGTATAGGTCTATAAGGCCCCCGAAAATGGTCATTTAGGGCCCCCAGTTTATTCTGATCCAATGACTTTATTAGTCAAAACATGTGTTACATCCTTTAAAACCGTTTGTTTTCTTTCAGAAGTCCCCATTTTGATAAATTGGCCTAAGGCCTCTAGAAACTTGGTGACGGACAAGATAAGGTGGCTTTGACCGTTTATTCCAAAAGCTTAAATTGGTAGGCACAAAAGCATATAATGGGTTGGATCAAACAAAATACGGTGACAACGTAGACATTAATGTTTGAACTCATAACGTCCTACTCTGATATTCTTCTGAATTACCGTCTATAAAAGCGGAATCAAAGAAAGGGAAAGAGACTTGAGGGCTTCATACTTACCAGGTCTAATTTGTAATCTTTATTAGTAAGAAAAGGGTAGATAATGAACCAGAAGACCAAATCAGTGAGCAGCACAGCACCTGCACATGTCTACAAATTCCAAAAATAAAAATAAAAAAATAAAGACAATTTCAGCGCGATTTTATAAGAACTTAAAATTCAAATAAAAATACTATTTCAAGTGTTGCTTCTTGTTCAAAATTTGTACCATCTGAGATAAGGAAGTTCGATTAATCTGTTGGGACTTCTAGATTTGCATTGAAGATGTGCAAAAACTCTCAAATGACAGTTAACATTATCAACAAAGTGTATTAGGTTGAAGAAAATACACGCAAAACAGAACAAAGACGAACCCTTCAAGAACAAGAATCCAAAACTCACACACACACACACACACACACACACACACACACACATATATATATATATATATATATATATATATATATTGCAGCAAAAGCTTGCCTGAAAAATAATCTGAAAGGCATAGCCCCAAACATCCGCGGTTTCTTGAGCACGAGGTTCTTCTGCGGTTGAATTTAAGTTTCTTGGGGAGTCGGGGATGTCTGTACACTCTCCAATTGTTGGAGCAACGTATGCGCCTCGCTCATCATCCGCAGCAAGAGAATCGGCTCCTTGCACTTCATTACGAAAATGGAGGCATCCGTGTATAGAGAATATAGAGGCTAACTACATAACCCAATGAATATAAACAACAGTTACTTGAAGAAAACATCAAAGCAAAACCAAAACAAAAAGGTTTGCCCTTTGCGGCTTGCTACATGAGCCGATTTACACATATTTTATGAAATAAAGACAAGTATTACATACCCCAAAGTACAAGGTGAGCAAAGTAAACGTCCACCTGTCAGCATCAAAAGCAAAGAAACCATTATTAAGCTGTTGCTAAAACATATCAGTCTGCAACATCCCAAAAAATGTCGAAAAAAGCTCCATTTTCAGCTTTAATAAAATCTCCCAGGAACTTAAATCAATACAGAAATAGCAGAAACTAGTGCATGTTATCATACTCTGTATAGAAGTAAAAGATCCTAGAACTTTTGATAACGATATCGCTGATCAACAACGTTAACATTATGCTGAAAGCAATTACTCTGAAAGCAAGCAGCCAAAGGGGATGAATACTTTTCTAACATGTCTTCCAAGCTTCATCCTTGAACACTATACCTACATTTTCTTCACGACAACCAATTTTTCGGGAATTTAAAGAGCCAAAACCTTCAGATCTCCAAATCAATATTGCTGCTGCAATTATAGCTGATAAAATCCATATACTACAGAGTAAGAATCTCCAGTTCAACCAGTATCTTGGATCAGTTGTATCAGCTGTCATTACTGATCTACAAGAATGATTATGACAACATGTTAATAGAGACGTTATAACAAAGGGATAAAGACACTTTTTGTCCCTTTTGTTTCACGGTTTTCCGCACTTCTATCCCCAATGTTTCATCATCCATACATTTTCTTTATCTTTGGGTATGCCATATTTTCTATGCTGGTTGTGTGACACGTGACACTTTGGACTATAATTGCAATAAAATTCATAGATGATGGGTTAAAGTGTAAAGATGAAACATTGGGGATTGAAGTACAAGTTTCGTGAAACAAAAAGGGCCAAAAGTGTATAACAAATTTCCACATGAAGCAAATGGATTGGAACCACAAACATCAGATGAACCATCCTTAATGTTTTCTAGTTACATTCTTTCATAAAATTGCAGAAGCCAACTGTCAAACAACTTCAGTGCATAAAAATTATAACTTTATGATGCAAGTGTAAATCCCAAGTTCATTAGAGTGAAGACATGGGATAAAGGGATATAAAAGATTGTTAACAAAACAAGAAGCCCTCCATAATTATAGCATATAAACGCAAGTAAAAACACAAAATTACAAGTATGGATCCTCTCTAGTGAAATTGATAGGGTCATCCCTCAAACAACCAATTATAATGCTAAAACACGAGTACTTTAACGCGTGTTTTGCATTTACAATATAAAAACACACACATGTATTCTAAAACACTCTTAAGTGTTCATTGGCAATCAGAAATCAGGATCTATATGACACATACGTGAAGGAATCAAAATCGGTAATCTATAGACTATAATACTGTTGGAAAACGAAGAAGAAAAATTAAATTGGAAAACAACCAGCCTAGAATTAAGGTTACTTGATAAAATATGTATAATCAACAAGAGATAAAGCTATATCCAATCTGAACAGTTGCGAAACTTCACAGAAAACCGGGCCAATTATTTTGGCGGCAGAACTTTGCATAAATACGGAGGGAGAGCAAAAATTCATACTAATTTTTTTTTTTTTTTTGTTATTGTTGTTGCAAGAAATATAAAGTGAAAATTCTTACCTCAAAGTACCTAACTCCATGTACAATTTGCAGAAAAACAAGACTAAAGCTCAAGAGCTATCTGAAAGATCAAAGAAAAAGTGCCCAGAAAAAAAATCTCAAGATTCTAAACAAAGCGTAGGAAGATTACAGGCGATCCACTGTTAGAAACGAATTGCAGCCGAATTGCAGATGAAGAAAATTTATTGGCCTCTTCAAGGAAGCGTCTGTTCTTCCAACAACATTTGATATAACCAACTAATTTGTGTAAAATGGAAGGGAAATGCTTAAACGATCCGAGTCAAATCAAATCGTATGTTTTATTGAGTTAAAGTAACAATATAAAATAGTTATACTTTGAGCTTAGTTTGAGTATGTTCGAGCGGGAAGAAGATTGCTCGAGATCAGCTCGAATAAATATCAATAATGTTTAAGTTTGGCTCGATTATGCCGGGAAAATTTCGAGCACTTTTAAATGAAATGGAACTCAGCTTGAACAACTCGAAAACAATGTTAAGTTTTAAAGTGCTTAAGTTTGACTCATCAGAGAATACAAATAAATATATATTTTTTGAATGTAATATAATAATACTCTTGAAAAACCTGGTGAATATTATTAGTCAAGATTTGAAATGTTTGTATTCGGCTTGTTAATCTTGTGACTAATCGAATTCGGCTTGAGCATGGTCAAATCATATTGTAGCGAAGAATTTTTTGTTGCTTTGAGTCCACGAGGACTGGATTATGTTTTCGCTGCATGCGACCGCACTTCTTTGGAGGCCCTGGAGATGCAATTACATCCTGGAGAGATCGTTAATGGAATCTGGATTTGACGCAATAAACAGATATTTGGGGAGAAGAGTTGCTGTCATCCGCCAAGTATCTTTATAAGTACAAATGGTAGAAACGGCGTAATATTAGACAAATTTTGTTACGGAAGAACAATGATTTGTCTTTGTTTTATTTCTAGTTTAGATTCTTGGTAAAATTCTTGACATCACAGTTTATTGAATAAAGCAGATCGACTTTATCAAAACCAAAAAAAAAAACTTATATAGCTCAATTTACGCTTCTAAAATTCACATTTCCTTTATAAAGCATGTTCGTCTAATCTCTATACTTCTTTTAACCGACATGGCATTGGCCTACTTGTGGTCACAACAGATTGAGTTTTATGAATGGGCTATCCGGAAACTTTGCGATGGAAATTATGCAATTATCGGGTCAATGCATAGAGCCATTGGGATAGATAGAGAGATGGCTCTTATGGAAGCAATAACAATGAAAATTCAATAGTCAACACATCTCCTAGGTCGGTGGCACGTTGAAAAAGCAGTCAAAGCTCAGGTCAAACCGGGCGTGATATTATCATGAAGGTGTGGAATAGGGTTGTGTTTCGTGAAATCGAAAAGAAAAAAAAAAAAAAAACCTTACAGACGCGGTAGAGGAATTCGAGAAAAGTGTCAATCGTAAGGTATCCGCGTATGTGCAAGATATGTGGTTGTCTAAGTATAAGGAGCAGTTTGTAGCGCTTTGGACAGTTGGACTAACAAAGTTTTTCATCTTGGTTAACATTAACAGTAGCCGTTGTGACTTGTGAGAGTGCATACATGCGCGTGTCAAAAGTTGGCATGGTTCGGCGAATGTTGATATGACCACTGCATGGGACACGGTGACAAACGTCTGCGAGCCTCATTTGAGACGTTTAGAACAAAATGGTCCGTGAATGCATTTGGAGATGATCGGTTCATGAAATCAAGACGATTCAAGAACCAAAAGACCATCGTGGTGGGTTGCCATGTGCGTACAAGATCGCCATTGTAATAAGAGAGAATCGTCAAATATAACGATCTTATGCACATAATCACCGGAGGAAGACACTCATAAATAAACGACAACATTTTATTTATATATCATTAATAATTACTAAGGATATTATTAATTTACAACTACCATATCTTAATCCGTTTTTTTATTCATGCAAGTTTTTTCATTCGTCTTCATGATCTTCTTCTTCTTCCTCTTCCGGATCTTTGGGGGGCTCCGTAATACTTGAAGGAGTGCCTAAGGAAAAACGACTTGGCATCGTTTAAACACACTTAAAAGAATTAAATGAATTTTTTTACGATTAAATTTTAACTAAATAAATCAATAATAATCTGAGTTCTATCTCAAAAAACTTAAAGAAAAATTGTTTTACATATGCATGTAGTATTGGAGTATCACATTCACAAATAATATCATATGTAATATATATAACATATTTGTTATATATAATCTTGAAAATTTGGGACTTAACCTTCAAAAAATAAATATTTGGGACTTACTTATAACTGGTATTTGTGCATTGATTCTATGATAATAAGCTTTGAAGAAGTCCTTATTCTCTTTCAATAGCTCTTTCCACACTGCACATACATATATACCATAGTTGTTAGAAATTATTCCATTTAACAACAATAGGCAAAAGCAATAATAATAATAATAATTCACATGCAAATTTTCTAAAGAGAAATTAATTACAATCCTTGTTGGAAAAACGATTCAAAAATGGCATAGTTAAATTTTATAATCAAATTACCCTGTATATATACTTTTTTTCGTAATAGATGATTAATATATTGGAAATGATATGCGCACTACACATATTCATTACATGTATCATAACTAGGCATAACAAAATACAGCAAAACATAACAAGGCATAACAAGACTTTGTTATACTTTGTTATTTCTTTGTTGTGGTACATGTAATAAAAGGCGTAACAAGACTTTGTTGTGGTACATGTAATAAAAATTAGTGGATATTAGTTATAAGGCCATCGTTAGAGAATTAATGATCATTTAGGACACTCCGAAATCTTATTTAGTTATAAGGACATTCTAATTTAAGAAGGAAACTTATTTAGTTATAAGGACATTCTAATTTCAAGTGGATAAAGAAGAAGAAGGAAAAAAAGGAAGGAAGGAAGGGAAAAAAAAGAAAAAGAAAAAGAGAGGAAGCGCTGGATGGAGGAAAAAAAAAAAGAAAAAAATGCGCTGATGTTTGTTTGTTTTTTTTTTAATATTTAAATTCATCATATTTCTAAAGGTTATATATTTTGATCTAAAACTCGGATCGTCAAAATTCTAAAGGATACGGTTTGATGTCGATGCGATGGCATTGATATCGATCTCTGGACGGGCATTGATGACTTACGATGATGACATTGATGTCCGATCTGAGGCATTGATGACTTATGCGATGGCGATTGATGTTTGATGCGAGGGGCACGATAGTGATGTAGGGACATTGATGTCCATCGCAGATGGCATTGATGAATGATACAGGGGACGTTAAGCTAAACAAGATCGTCAAACGATTCAAGATCGTGTTAAAGAATCGAGGATTCCACAATGAATCCAATTATCAAGAGGCACAAACAACGTGTGGTCATTACAAAGTCATAGTGAAGAGTCTTTGTAGTTTCACCAAACTTATACTTCTATCCATATTAAAAGCTCCACATTTGGAGAAATGCAAAACAAGAGCGAGAGTTGATTGATCACGAGTTGTTAGGTTTTATGCAGCGACATTGATATCGACGATCACGCGAGGACATTGACGACTTATCGCAGTGGCATTGATGTCGCCGATCACGGGGACATTGATGACTTATGCGCATGGCATGATGATATCACGAAGCGGTGGCGATTGATGATCAGATTCTGATTAGATAAGCGATCGCAATGATATTGATGCCACCGCATATACAACTTGATACACACATTTGATAACATTGTAAAGTAATTTTATTTCTTTGTTATCTTTAAATATTTGATTGATGTTGGTTTATTTGATTAGTGTTGGTTTAAATTTTCGATAACTTTGTAAAATAACTGTATTTTTTTTTAAATGCATATTTTTACAATCAAAGGTATGCATAAATTGTTACAATAACACGTCACTGCATAAATCGTTACAATAACGCCGCCAAAGTGCATAGATCGCTACAATAAGCAGTCATCGCATAAATCGCTACAATGAGCGTCAGATAAATCGCTCTGATGAGATGCCATTTGATCAAGGTTGTCAATGGATCGCGCGGTCAATAATACATCGCCAGTAGCCAATGAATCGCGGCGGTCAATGCGTCGTGGTGGTTAATGGATCCGGTGCCAATCGATCCGGTAGGTGGTCAATGACGACGCGATCAATACGTCACGTCGATTTTATGAAGAAAAAAAAAAATGATTTTATGAAATTTATTCGGAAAAATATCAAATTTGATTTTAGAATAAAGAAGACGAAACTAAATAAGTTTCCTTCTTAATTAGAATGTCCTTATAACTAAATAAGATTTCGGAGTGTCCTATTACCCATAATAATTTGAAAATCAGTCCTTTTAATACACATATAATTTTCCAAAATACATGTGTGATAATAAGTATTATTTTTCTAAAATATCTTGACACGGTTTGTGCCTAAACAAAGGGCAAATTAATTCCTTGTACCTAGTGTCATGACAAATAAATTAACTCACCAATTAATTGGTTATGTAAATCGACAATCATCATCTACCGTCGTTGATAAGTGAAACACAAAAATTAACCATACGTATATGATAGTCGTGTTAAAAATGGTATTCTTAACGTTTTGTATTTATAAGTGTTACGAATATCAAGGGATTAGTCAAATTGTTACGAATATCAAGGGATTAGTCAAAAATTAACCATATGTATATGATAGTCGTGTTAAAAGTGGTATTCTTAGCGTTTTGTATTTATAAGTGTTACGAATATCAAAGGATCAAGCAAAGTGGTATTCTTAGCATTTCATATTTATATGTTCGAATCCTCTCTAAGATGCATGTTTTGTTCAGACGAGCAAAAGTCAAATTATATGCACTTTGCCCCGGTTTCGGATTAGTCTGCCCAGTTGACAACGCACACCAATTAGCTCTATGAGTCTATGTTGAGAAAAAACAGTAATTAATTGAGGTAAAATGCATGTAAACATCTATATATATATATATATATATATATATATATATATATATATATATATATATATATATATATATATATGTATACCTGTGATCGTTACAAGGGGTTGGATATGTGCATGCTGATCAAGTGCCTTGACACATTGATCTTGATTCATGTGGAGCATCAAACACCTCTCTATCATATGCTGAACCTGTTTTAATAATAAAATTACACAAATATAATAAAGTTTCAAAAGTCATACATATATATGTGATCCCTTCCTCTTTCTGTTTTTATAAAGATTCAATTTTTATAAAGATTCAATTTTTATCATCCCTTCCTCTTTCTGTTTTAGTACATATATATAGAAATATATATAAAATGATCTAAACCACATTTTGTCCATAAAAATATTAAATATATAAACACGTTGTTTATTGATTGATATTTGTTTAATACATTAAATGTTCTAAACCTATCATTATATATATATATATATATATATATATATATATATATATTGATGAAAGTAAGAATATAGAAGGGAAGAAAATTATGGATACCATTCGAATGTAACTATGAGGATGACACTGTAAACATGGAAATGGATTCTGGGAATGACACATTATTATATATGAAAATGGACAAAAGAGGAGGATCTTTGTTAGAAAATTTGTAAATAAACAAATGTCCAAAGACAAGAAAAGTACAAGAAAGAAAAGATATTTGAAGATGTTATACAAGTATATCAACATGAAGAGGAGCTAAAAGAGATATATATAGAAATATATGTAAATAGGGTATGTACATAAAAAAGCTGAAGAAAATTTGTTATCCATAAGATATCTAAGTGAAGGGCCAAAAAAGCACATGAAATCCAAAGAAGATGGGATTCTTTACCTCATCTT
>JAOBSW010000170.1:0-57173 GCA_026214975.1 Gentiana macrophylla | reverse complement strand
TGAAGATGGTTGATTTCCATGTGGCTTCACTCTTGTGGATCCTGAGGCTTGAACCGGCGGTCTTGGATAAATCATCACCGTAAACGCTCGAGATCAAGACAATATGGGTTCTCAAAAGGATCACGGTTTACATCCCTACGACTCAACGTCGGCCTTCGCTCAGGACTCGCCATCATCTCAGGTTCCTTTCATATTCAATAACTTGGCGATCATGTGCACCTAATTCTCCTGAAGTCGCTTCTTTCTTTTTTAAGCGGGATGCACCAGGTGTTCCATTTCTCCGTAAACTTCCTTCGCTTCTCTCTATATATTTCTCTAACAAAGCCGCCATGTAAGACTCGGGCTCTGAGTGAGGAACACTTGTTGATAATTGCTTTCTTCTTGATCCCACGGAGAATAAGGATAATTACTCCTCCCACCATTGTATGTGGATGCATAGTTAGATTGAAGTGGATTCTCATAACTTGCATCATAATTGCTATTAGTATTCCATTGGTGGGGTGAATTACCTCCACTGCACTGAGCCTCATAATGGTTTCCACCACAATACGAACATCTCACGTGAACGTTATTAAATCCATGTCCATAAGAATTCTCATCGGTTGAGGGTATCTGAGCATCGGATCCAAAGATAGATGAATCCATTAAACTTGACACTTCTACTTTTGGGGGACCACTGAACTAAATGCCCGATCCTAAGTTCATGGCACTGGCCTCTTCTCTATCATAAGGAAGTGTGGGAGCTAGGTCAATGCCTTGGTCTTGAGCCATTTGCCTGAGCCGTCTCTCAAGATTTTTGAGTGTCCTGTTTTGCTCCTCCAATTTAGCTTCAAGATCGTCCGATTGAGAGGGCCTTGATAGTTACGAAAGTTCGGTGGGAAAGATTGGCTAGGCTGACTTTGAAACATAGGATCGGGACTGCTTCTCGATTGAACCATTGATTTTGATTGGAAAAATTGATATGTTGGTTCTGGATCGAAGTTCGGGTTTTGATAGAAATCGGATTCGAGAATTGAAACCCGATTCGATTACAGCTGGCTTTGGCGGAAGGCGATTATTAAATCTCGTCTGCTGCCCGCCACGAAGCATTTACTTGCGTTCCGTCCACTCATGGGGCGAAAACGAAGCGGTGTGTCCCACATTGTCACAATTTTGACATGTGACTAGATTAAAATTTCACGATTATGGGCGGTGTTAACTTGATACGCGGCGGGGAAAGAAAGCGACACCGGCCAACAACATGGCGGTCGACAACATCTTCCACAGAGCGAACTTGTGAGTTCTGCGGAAAAGACGGGGTCTGATTCATAGGATTAAGCGACATTTGAAGAGCTGCCATCTGCTGTTTCAGCATGGCGATCTGATCTTGCATAATCCTAGTTGATGTCATTTTTGTTTTTTATAGAAAGATAAAGAAATGAAAAAGAAACGGAAGCGAAGCGAAGCGAGAAACCTACCTCGCTAAATTTAAAATAGAAAACAAGAAAACAATAAAAGGGAGAAAAAGCGTGTTGAAAGCTTCAGCCCAAAATGGAAGGAAAACAACAGATTTTGACCTCAAAACGGTGCCTCGGCGTTTTCCACGCGTCGTCGGCGTCGAACGAGCTTTCGAATCGGGGTCTGGCGCCAAACCGACACGGGCGAAAAAGCACGGCCAAAATACTACCATGTGCCCTAATGATCCTTTTATCCCAACTTATAACGAAAATCAAAAAAATTAATAAACTAGACAACCGTACGATTCCCGGCAACGGCGCCAAAAACTTGTATCGGATTTTATCTAAGCAAAACAAACAAGTAATAAAAATAATCCGGTTTACCCCAGTGCGAGGATCGTAGTATATAGCAACTAATACCGGAGTCGAATCACGAATCGAGGTTGTTTATCTAGTTAATTAATTCTTCTAAATTGTCACAACACAAAGCGAAACTAAAAGGAAAACAATAAAGCTGGACGGAGGTTGTCAATCCAAAGCCGGGAAAGATAATTCAGAACAAAAAGTAACTCTATTCTATCTATAACCTAAAAGAAAAATAAAATCCTAAGATAGCAACGAAGAAAAAGGCACAAAGATAATCTCAATTAATTTTAACGAAGAACAAGCAATGATCCACCTATCCCGCAACCCTTAATTTCTACTCTAGATCGTTTAGTGAAGATTTAATAAAGATGTGGTTCACCTATCAAAGGTATGAATTTCTACTCTCGTAGATAATTCGCCTATTAATCTTTCATCTCTCGATCTTAAAGATTAACGCTTCCATAACAAAGGTGTAAGATTTCTCAATCTAGCAACCTAGAAATTTAACCTAGCAACTCTCGTTATTTTTAGGTTAAAAATCCCATCTTTACTACGGGTGATCTAGGTCAACAACGATTTTCATCAAGCGTTAAACATCACAAAGCAACCATCTCTCGATATAAATTGCAAAATCAATACAAAGCGTAATAAAGAAACAACTTTAAATAAAAACTCACAAAACAATCCAAGATTCAAATCAAAACGCTGCGAGAATTGGCTTCACAAAGCTCGTTCTAAGCTTAGCCTTAGCTCATCGTTGGAACACAAATCATATAAATAAAAAGAAGATAAAAGATGTTTATGATGGTGGGAAAACACAGCTAGGGAGCCCCAGAGAACTGGGGCGGCCAGGGATCGGTTGTGGTGTTTAGGGTTGGAAAAAGCGCGTGTATTTATAGATTCCTAGGTCGGTTTAGGCAATGGCGGTGGATGGGCGCCCGTCCGGAAGAGTGAACGCCCGTCCAGTCATGCATAAAAACTTGAGTCGGGCGAGCTGGATCGACGCCGTCTATATAATTTTGAGCGCTCGTCCACGTAAAAAATGAACATCCACGAATCCAAAGGCTCCGGTGGGCGCCCGTTTACTTCATGGGCGCCCGTCGGTGACGAAGCATCAAGCGCACGTCCAACTTGTAAATCTTCATTCCAACTTCAATATGCATCTTCCTCCTCTATTTAACCTTCAATTTAATATCTTTTTAGCTCATCCCTTGCCATGTAAATGTACCTACAAGGTAATAGAAACATGCAAAATGTAGAACCATATATATTGATGGAAAAATCATCGATAAAAACACGTAATAAGCTCGATTTTGCATTTAAACCAATTTCATATGCATTCTTTCAATAAATCCTTTAAACACTTACTTTTCTATAAAAAGTAATAAAACACGAAGGAAATTGCTACGAAATAATATCATATATATCGTAAAAATCACCGTTAACAATAGACAATCTAATTATATTACCTATCATATTGTTAAACGACCATTGACTACTAAGTCATTATCCATAAGGTCTAAACAACCGTCTTCCGGTGCTCACACCTTCTCCCCCGGATGGTCTCGGTTGTGGTGCTAAGCCAAGGTTACCATAAGTCAATGTTAGACTTTTCCACGTTCCAATTAATTTCCCAAAGACATACAAGTCATGTTATATTGCAAAGTACACCAAATAAGGTAATATATAACTTTTGGGGTTAGGCCCATGCTTATAGGAGCTTACATATTGAATGGTACACTAAATACGGCAAAACATCACATTTTGGGGCTAGGCCCACGCCTTGAAATAATAGGCGCGCGCCAGTTTTTCTCGGAAAATTTCTAAAAAATCAGGACCCATAGACCCGTGCCCATCCATCCGGCCTATATATCCATAGGCCCGCACCCATGGAGTGACCTATCACACTTGTAACTTTCTCCATTTTTCATCCTTGTACATTCATGTTCGATTTTCAACCTTTCTAACATCAAAATTGGTACTTTTTAGGCACTAATACATCGCAATACCAACAAACATTCATATACTACCCAACAAAATTTATGTGCGACTTTGAGGATTAGTTGTTGTCGTACTCTTTTTGCATATGTCGAGTGAGATTTTGAGAAGACGAGACACTGACACGGACACTGAGACGTTGCCTTTCATCAACCTATAAATGAACAGATCCAACCATATAGCTTAACAGATTGCGAAATGCAGACTTGATGTGTCATACATAGAATCGACCAAAGCCAAAATTAAAACCAGAACTTGAAAGGAACAATAAACCCAGTAGCCCACATTGTTAGAAAAATGATTGTCTAATTTCGTTTATAGTAATCTGTTCTTATTGTTTATAGAAACTTTCCATATAGGAAAAGCAATGTTGAACAACAGAGATGAAAAAACAATTTTCTGAACATGTATGTCACTTATATACACACAACAACACAACACTATGCACAGAAAATTGAACGACACAAAGCATAAGTAAATACGGAAACTTATTGTTTAGACGGAGATGCATATAACGCTTTCCTTAAGACTTTAATGCCCCGACTATGTTCTCACGTGGATGGCACCAGTCTCTTAAGATACAACTGTTAGGGAATCAACGCGGGAACGCAGCGGAATTCAAAAATTTGATTTCCTTTTTCCCAAGATCGACTTCGTTTAAGCAATAAACGAATAAACTAAAGACGGCGGTTACCTTGGTTGATCTAAAAGATCGACGCTTTGGCCGTCTAAGGAGAGTAGTTCAGCATGGAGCCGCCCAAGTGTTCGGCCTCTACCGCTAGCCCACACGAACAGCCCGCCGGAATCCCACCATGGATTGCTATTGGAAAACCCCGGTTGCTAGACCGGACTTTTCCTCCCTCACAAACTCACTATAGGAAGCCCCCTCTTTCTTACACAAGAACTATGAGTTCTTGCAATTTTCACAAGAACAATTGCTCTTGGAATAATGGTGTGCATAAGAGCTTGGCAAGCCCTCATATATATACTAGTTTGGGGCGCCACCTATAGCTTGGAGGAAGGGAAAACCTTTTTCCAATAAAATAAAGAAAAGAAATTAATGTGATTGATCTCTCTTTCCATAATTTGATTTTCCAATATCTTATATTGATTATAAATTATGTTATTACCATAAATCTATTTTCCCAAAATCAATTAATATATATATAATTTGGTAATACCACGCATGCATACATTTTGGAAACAAATGTGATCATTTGCATATGTACCACGCATACATATATATATTTATAAATATTAATATCTAATATTAATATATGGTAATACCATTAATTAAATTGCACAATCCATGTGTATCAATATACACATTAAATTTTGACATACACATCATATATGTATTTTAATTAATCAACATAATCAACATAATTAATATCTTGTATTTAATTTATTCATAATAAATAAATACCACCATATTAATTTACCACTATAACCTTTATAGTATCGAGATAAACTTTCCTTATTTGGTTATCATCTATAACCACATTTTAATCCGGCACGATGTTCATATGTGTGTGACCCGATAGGCTTCCGAATATGTTGGCTATAGACACAAAGTGCAAATTACGAAAATGCCCTTCATGCCTAACGATCACGGGATAGCGTCTAGCAACACACCGTGACCCCCAATCATCGGAAGAGTCAAATGCAATGACTACTACCTTTCATGTGAAACAGTTACCGTGTAACTTACAATCCTATCGCTGTAATAATATCCCTACGGTCGTACATCGAGTGTCAAACATTAACAACCGTATCTTATAACCTGGATATCAAGTTCTCTCGAAGTAACACGTTTACTCCCACTTTGCAAAGATTCACGAGAACGAGACATTCCTTATAAGAAGGCCCTTTTGGATATTTACCCCTACTGATAGGGTACGCGATTCCCGGACGACCAATCATGTATACTCCGCATGCTTCAGTATCACACCCAATCACTACCGCATGATCGCCCCATGGCTGGGAAACCTCAATAGTGTCAAAGCATGACAATCCACACCGTGATGCCATGAAGACTCGGTCCTAAGGATAATTACACAACCGCCACATAGTGTGACACTTATCCGTGTAAGTGGGTCAATCTAACGTCGCATTCTCTAATACACGCCCACGCATACCCAAGTGTCTCTACACTTCGATGAGACGAGATCTATCAACGCCCTTAAATACGAAGACATCTAATCGTGCTAGATCTGCTTATACTATCAATGCCCCTGTTTGATAGTACGTCGACTAGAGACATTTAAGTATCAAACTCATTAAAGTGATTAAAGATCTCATCAACCATAATCGCCTATCATGGTTTCTCTATCACGCTTTAATACTAAGGGCGTTATCATATAACAATTCATAATTGGTTCTTTAAAAGAACATATATATATGACAACGAAAAAGCCATTTTATATATGTATAAACATAAAGAAATATTATAAACGATCCGACCGGTCGGATCCGGTCCAACCCGATTGGGTTTAGGACACTATTTCAACAATCTCCCACTTGGCCTAAAACCAATCACTGCACACACAAGACCAAGTTGAAACACAAGAATCTCATGCAATACTCGCTTACCACCCTAGCCATAAACGGATCGCTATCCGTGGGGAATCGAGACTATCTTCATACCATGTTCCATTTGACCTAGTCAAAGGCGCCTCAACACACACACGAATCTCTGACGAGACCACGGTCCTTGCTTCAAGCAATAAATCCACTTACTATATCAACTATACTGAAAAGGTGGAAGAACCACATAAGGTTCGGGAATGAACCTTCAGATCCATGTACCGCTCCCTCGCTAGCCTCAAGGCGCTCACTGTTTTGACCTAGTTGTAGAATTTACATGGCCCATAAGCTAGAACATTTCTAGAACAACTTGTATCACTTTAAATAAAGTGATTTGCAAACCTGCACCGTAGCTCCACTCGCCTTCGTAAGACTCAGGATATACGTCTGTATAACTATATTTACCTGATTCCCAGTTTCAATAAACTAAGAATATTTCCTTAACTTATTTAAGGATATTCTCGACATTTGCTAGAATTACTTTCATACTTGCTCATGACTATTCATGGAGTGTGAACCTCTAGCATAACTTTTGGTTCCAATTTCCGTAGCAAAGGAAACCTTTCATAAGCATCATCCTTCACCTCATCTTTAGGACTAACGTCCTAAAATAGATAGATCTTGAGAACACGGGCTAGCAGTGTCTCCTATCGTGATCTATGCTAAACCTTTTAGCATCACATCTGTATGGGTAAACTATAACCTAACAGCAGTTAAATCTATCGCTATAGATTCTTATTTCCAAAATAAGAACTGCTAATCCAAGTGTTTTCGTAAAGACCTTGAATTACCAAACATTAATTGACTGTGACATGGGGTGGTAACTCCTGAGAAAGATATTTAATATCTTACTCAAAAATCGTAATATACTCCCACTATCCATCTTGCACATAGGCATATCCGTCTTTCGACTGAATCAAACTCCTTTGATTATCAAACAAAGAAATCGCTCTAGAAAACTTGTCCGAGTCCATAAATGGACCTCGTGGGCTCACATATCATGTTATCGTCTATGAATATCAAATGTTTGCCCAATGTTTTCAACACTATCATATAGCCATGATACGAAGTTATAACAAGTATTATCCGAATAGAATCGGCTCGACCTTACAGGGGACATTCCTCAGGTAAGACATAATAGGTTCATAACCTGGTTGTCACTGATGGAATCTAATTCAGATATTATGGCTCCTGGCCATATCTCTCAATCTTGCCTTTCAAACATTCCTTCATAAGTCGTGAGATATTCATTCTTCAAGATGAACATACCAAAGACCACTTTCGGACTTTAGGTTGTCCACGACTTACGAGAACATTTGTGTGCACCGGTGTGATCTACACTTCATCGCTATGCGGCATCTGCTCATGTTCCAATGGTTGAATATATCTTTGTGGTTCTCAAACTCTTTTGAGATCTTATTTACTCCCACTGTCTCTTTTGGAAGTAACACTTCCTCTAGAAGACAGCATGTTTGGAGACAAACATTTTGCTCCGCGGACAAGTAAATAATATCTAGCGTACTTGCTAAGACAATCCACAAAGTCGTATATGTCGTACTAGGCTCCAAGCCTTTCTGACCTTGCCTATGGCAACTTCAAATTATCGGTTAAGATAGATTTGAAATTATCCTGTTCCATATCTAATATGGAATTTATTCAACCTTTACTCTTTGGAACTTTGTTAAGTAAAAGGGCTCTATCCCGAAACGGGTAAGGGATACTTTGCATGGCTTGCGTCACACCTTTATCATATAAAGTGTTGTTTCCATTTTGGGAACACAATCTAATTGTGTATCTCAAAGATGGTATCCTTCAAGGGAGAATCTTATTCATTTTCAGACGACTTCTGAAACACCCTTCAGGTATTAATCACTTCAATCTAATTGGAGATTAATTCCTAAGTAGCTCATCAATCTCATATTCGAACTGGCTCGAACTTTTCGGGCTTTCCGAATTGTCGTGCTTCAATAAGTACGTTCAACTATTTCTAAAATAGTCATAGAGATTAATAAACAATTATTTGTGATACTAATTGTCATGAGCCAACAAACATCGGTATGTTTAGGCTCTAGTCAATCTTCTAGGTTTCATAACCTTTTCTTAAAAGGGTATTTTAGTCCTCTTTGGATGAGGCACGTATAACCCACATGATTCATAATCATATGGTTCAACATCATCAGAATGACGTTTGATTACACGCTTCCCTTCCGGAGAGACGTCCTAGAGAACAACCACAAATCAAAGATAACACCATACAAATATTCGGTTGAGATTATCACCTATATCAACTATATAGTGACATCAATCTAGTATGTTAGATTCAGTGACCTTCCAACTTTATCGGAATAACATTTATTCTTTACAATTGGATATGTCTACTAAATCCTATCAAATAACTGAAAGTATGTTCTTCATAAGAACCGGAACATAATAACATTTATTTAGTTCTCTTTTCAGTCTGCTAGATCCAGAATATGGTAAGTGTTACACCGTTTGTTTCACCTTCCATATCTGTTATTCAATCTTTCTAATTTAAGTACACTCGTAAGGTATCATATATCTTAGAGTTGGCTTTTAATTTGGAAAGATTTATCTCAACTCACATGCCTAGAATAGAAACTTCGATAGGTTCTCTATTTAAGCACATGCCCTAACTTTCCTTTCAATCCTTTAAGCACTTGTAAAAGTTTCTTATTATAGTCTTCATAAGACTTTAAGAAAGATCACAAGAACCATGTCTTCAATTTCCTTTCATAAAGAAAATCTAAATTTATTAAATAGTTTATTTAACCTTTTGAATTGCATTCAAAACCTTAACTATTTAATTAACCTTTAAGCAATGATAGAATTAAGTCGATACTTAATCTTATAATTTTGAAAACAACCTTTCCAAAATTAGACATGGTCATTCTTATCCAACGTTTGAATTAATTGTCATCATATGATTGAATGATCATATTGGATCGTATCCAATGTCATGAGCTTCCGCCTTTCATTAATAATTAAAGTCTTGGAGTATTGCATCAAATATGTAGTCTCCTTGTCTCTAACTACTATAACGGGATCGCTCGTGTCATTGCTTATTTTAAAAGGATTAAAATTACTTAACCATATTTGAGAACGTTTCTCAAAAGGTAACTTGATCATAATTTGGTTTTACTAATCGAGAATAAAACATAAATATAAAGTTTGCTAAAACTACAACATAAAAATGAAAATAAATGAGTGTTGTTGTTTATACACGCAAAATAAAAAATGGTCATTTGGTTTATGATTTTGCTCCCACTAGTCAACTACTTCCAATTGACTTTCAAGAATTATTAATTTCTTTAGTGGACAAGATCCCACTAAACTACCGCGACCCGCTTTGGGTGGTGGGCGAAAATAGCCTAATAGGTAGACAACCCTTTGTCAATCGTATCTTATCGACTCTTGTTGTTTGACTAGTCAACTCTTTGACAATTTTCATCTTATGAAGTAGTCAAACCCTTGCCTCTAAAAATCCAAACGACCCGCTTTGGTGGTGGCGAGAGAATTCTTAGTCAAGTCATAACCCCAATATTCGTGAGATCTCATACGATCATATCTCGATAATGACGATATACCCGAGGTAGGTCAACCCCCTGCTTTGGCTGATGAGTTGGATCCGAACAAGGGCTCTTCACCGTCATTATAATATGGGGAGGCAATTTCAACTTGATTCTTTTGAGGTGGAAGTATTTATGTAAATTAACTTAATTAATTTTTAATCATGGTCTCATCAAATATATCTATCTCTATAGACATACATCCTACACATTTATCTAGATCGTGCCTAGTCATGCATCTATCGTATCATATAAAATAAATACAAGCACAAAATAAATAAATGCGTAAAGTAACCGGTATGATCATGGACTTTTCCTAGGTGCGGTTTCGAATACAAATCCACGAAACCGCTGGTCACAATCTAAGGTTAGCCAGAACCGCCAATAGGATCTTCAATGCGCCATTCTCCAACGGGATCTTCATTTTCGCCTTTCTTTGGTCTCCATCTTCTCGCTCCATTCTTGTTACATTCAATTCTATCTAATATACCCGCCGCTTTGCACGGGGAGCCAACGGGAATGGGATAAATGCGAGAAAAATAAACTAGGTCACGTTTTTCATAACGGCCTAGGACAACTTTTAAACCAACAGAAAAATTAAATCATTCACATCTATCCTATCGGTCGAGTCCATGATCAATCGGGTCCATATAATCATATTATATCTACACTATCTAATCCATACAATTAAATCTTATGAAAAAGATAAAATTAAAATTTAACTACTTGCGCCTTAATTAATCAATTAACATTTAATCCATTAAATAATTTTATCTAATCAATTAACTAATTAACATTTAATTAATTAAATGATTTTAATCGAAATAAAATTAACGATTAATTTTAAATGATTTTAATTTTAATTTTAATTAATTAGAACTATTCTAAAATTAAATTAAAATTAAATCTCTCTTTGTTTCTTTCCATTTGATTCGTAATCAAAGGGATGTCGTTGGTTTCTAAACCATGACACGACTAAACAACGAGATATCTATGCACAATAAATATCACGGGACGAAAAAGTCGAGCACATCGAATTAACGAAGAGTGGGTTCACCGAGAATCCATCACTCAACCTCGACTTAACGTATCGTGATTTGAATCTTGCATCTATCGACTAATCACAACTATGAACTACATTGAAACATAAAATACACAAAATAATTTCTTTTAGTATCGTTTTTACGAATCAAAATATATCATCTTTTAATTACGTGATTTAAACGATAAAATTAACTCACGCAAAACACGCTTATTGCTTAAGCTCAAGCTCTCTCGATACCATTGTTAGGGAATCAACGCTGGGAACGCAGCTGAATTCAAAATTTGATTTCCTTTTTCCCAAGATCGACTTCGTTTAAGCAATAAACGAATAAACTAAAGACGGCGGTTACCTTGGTTGATCTAAAAGATCGACGCTTGAACCGCCTAAGGAGAGTAGTTCGACATGGAGCCGCCCAAGTGTTCGGCCTCTACCGCTAGCCCACACGAACAGCCCGGGAATCCCACCATGGATTGCTATTGGAAAACCCGGTTGCTAGATCGGACTTTTCCTCCTCACAAACTCACTATAGGAAGCCCTCTTTCTTACACAAGAACTATGAGTTCTTGCAATTTTCACAAGAACAATTGCTCTTGGAATAATGGTGTGCATAAGAGCTTGGCAAGCCCTCATATATATACTAGTTTGGGGCGCCACCTATAGCTTGGAGGAAGGGAAAACCTTTTTCCAATAAAATAAAGAAAAGAAATTAATGTGATTGATCTCTCTTTCCATAATTTGATTTTCCAATATCTTATATTGATTATAAATTATGTTATTACCATAAATCTATTTTCCCAAAATCAATTAATATATATATAATTTGGTAATACCACGCATGCATACATTTTGGAAACAAATGTGATCATTTGCATATGTACCACGCATACATATATATATTTATAAATATTAATATCTAATATTAATATATGGTAATACCATTAATTAAATTGCACAATCCATATGTATCAATATACACATTAAATTTTGACATACACATCATATATGTATTTTAATTAATCAACATAATCAACATAATTAATATCTTGTATTTAATTTATTCATAATAAATAAATACCACCATATTAATTTACCACTATAACCTTTATAGTATCGAGATAAACTTTCCTTATTTGGTTATCATCTATAACCACATTTTAATCCGGCACGATGTTCATATGTGTGTGACCCGATAGGCTTCGAATATGTTGGCTATAGACACAAAGTGCAAATTACTTAAAATGCCCTTCATGCCTAACGATCACGGGATAGCGTCAGCAACACACCGTGACCCCCAATCATCGGAAGAGTCAAATGCAATGACTACTACCTTTCATGTGAAACAGTTACCGTGTAACTTACAATCCTATCGCTGTAATAATATCCCTACGGTCGTACATCGAGTGTCAAACATTAACAACCGTATCTTATAACCTGGATATCAAGTTCTCTCGAAGTAACACGTTTACTCCCACTTTGCAAAGATTCACGAGAACGAGACATTCCTTATAAGAAGGCCCTTTTGGATATTTACCCCTACTGATAGGGTACGCGATTCCCGGACGACCAATCATGTATACTCCGCATGCTTCAGTATCACACCCAATCACTACCGCATGATCGCCCCATGGCTAGGGGAAACCTCAATAGTGTCAAAGCATGACAATCCACACCGTGATGCCATGAAGACTCCGGTCCTAAGGATAATTACACAACCGCCACATAGTGTGACACTTATCTGTGTAAGTGGGTCAGTCTAACGTACGCATTCTCTAATACACGTCCACGTACAGTCCAAGTGTCTCTACACTTCGATAGACGAGATCTATCCCTGCCCTTAAAGACAGAAGACATCTAATACGTGCTGATCTGCTTTATACTATCAATGCCCCTGCTTGATAATACGTCACCTAGAGACATTTAAGTATCAAACTCATTAAAGTGATTAAAGATCTCATCAACCATAATCGCTTATCATGGTTTCTATCACGCTTTAATACTAAGGACGTTATCATATAACAATTCATAATTGGTTCTTTAAAAGAACATATATATGACAACAGAAAAGCCATTTTATATATGTATAAACATAAAGAAATATTATAAACGATCCGACCCGGTCGGATCCGGTCCAACCCGATTGGGTTTAGGACACTATTTCAACAACAACAATCTTCTTTTTTCTGGTTGTAGCACTTCAATGCGGAAAAGATGGCGAATTGATTAGGCCTTGTTATCTCAACTTTATGTATGCACAAAATGTGTTTTGATTTTTGCAGAGTTTTGGTATGAATGCAAGACGATTTTCTGTCTCTATTTTCATTCAACAATGCATGGATTTATAGGTAGGAAGAGGTAGAGTAGCAACCTTTCAATATTGGAAGTTAGGGGAGTTATTTGTTGTAAATAACAGCATTTTGAACGGATGTCATTCTATTCATGAACATAGTTCGAACAGATGCATTGTTTCAACAAATTCAATCTAATAATGGCTACTTCGGCTCACATAAATCACTCTACCTTTAGGCATTAATTTCTCATTCACCCGATATCGAAATCGAGTGATTCAAAAGCATAAAATCAACTACTATCATAGTAGTTTTCAAAACTATTTTTAGCTCCTGAAAATTCATTCCGTAACGCATTCAAATCCGGGCTGAAGTTGACTTGCTCATCACTTACACTTAAACCCATTTCGGAGCTAAAACACCCTAAAGTTCCAACAATCCCCCCACATGAATGAAAATTAATTCATATGCTATGCAGACTCTGTAGAGATAACAAACAGAGCTCTATTGCATCGCGTGGGGTGGTTTGCTGCCTTGAACCTTCCCGAGTAGAATACCATCGGACATACTCGGCTAAGCAGTGAACTAGGTCATGAAATGCTCAGGCTTTGGTGCATGCCTAGACAATGATACCCACACAATAGACCCCCTGGCCTTCTCATTCTCATGGTTGTGTCCATTTTGGTCCTAGAACACCTTGGTTTCAGAAAATGTGTTAGAGAATTCAGCCCTCAAATTATCACAGAAGCGGCCCTACTTCCACTTACATAGGTGACATTCTATAAAGAGTACTCTGCAATACCCCACTTGGCTTTACCAAGATATAGGAATCATTAAAAGCTTTATGCTTAACCTGAACCCTTCAGCAGACAACACTTTTGTTTTAACAGAATGGGTAAATGCTAACTGTCCCTCATAATTTGTTGTCCTTTTTGAACCATGATCTTGGGATCTCCAGTCACTATTGTTGGATTACCATAATAAGGGAACATGCGTAATAAGCTTCAGACCCATTCCGTTTGTCAAAATTTGACACCCGATCTCTAGATAAACCTTTTTATAAGTGGTATCCGCAAGATTATCCTTCAACTTTATACCGTCGAGGAAATCAAACGATTAGAGATCAATTCTTAAATGGTATTGTGTCTACGATGTATTAATCATGACTTACCATTTTACATATTACTGTGTGCTTGTTCTATCACTTACCACTATTGCATGCTAATAACAGTGATAGGCTTTAAGCCACACGCAATATCTTTCCAAGGATTTCTGAAATAATTTAAATCCCTTTCAATTTCTTGCTTTCGTTACATCACTTTATTTAGGTAAAATTCCTTTACCAATCACTCCTACATTTCCAAGAATCGATGAAGTTTCACCAAGAAGATATTTTTCTCCCCACGGGTTTTGGGTAAATTTCAAGTTAATTATCATTTTGCAACATTAATTGATTAAGGTAAGTGTAGTTCAACGATTTGATGAACGTTATTGGTACCAAAACAAAATTCATTAAACATTGAGTCACACTTTTTTCCACCTTGATAACCACGATTCGATTAACTTATTTATTACGTTGATTTAAACGCTTCAATAAATGTATCAACAACTTCATCCTTACATCTTAAATGTACATCATAATACCGAAAACAAATCACTAATTAATATGAATATAACAACAATATATTATACATATATTCATAATAATAACATGTCATCATACATGTAATACATTAAGGTGTTTACTCAAACACCTACAAATTGTAAATACAAATTTATACAAATATTATACATATATAATAATGTACGAATTATAATTATTTATTACAAACCATGAATTAAATTCAAAATTTAACAAAAGAAGTTCAACCATCAAGATCTCGCAATCATTACACGGATAGGTTCGAGGGTGGTCGCAGGAATTCCAGGATGGGGGTCTAGGATCGAGAGCAAAGACCGTCATAGGACGATATAGTTTTATCTTTTTAAGAAATACTGCAGGGTCAATAGTATTGAACAAATAAAACAATGGGTCGGCCGTTGAAAGTTCGGGGTCAATTGGCTATGTCATCGTATTTATCTATATAAATATACATAGCAATTTTTTTTATATTAAGGGGGTCAAGTGCACCCCATAACACATGTGTAAAGCCACCTATGGATAGGTTCAACTCATGCATAGTCTTGGTGACTATTTCCGCCACGTTTGATTGCTCAATCTTCCGAGGCTTTCGGCATTCATTAATGCGGTGTCCTTGTTTCCCGCAATTATAGCATTTACCAATGAACTGCTTAGCCTCTTCATTGCCTTTTGAACTTTCACCCTTGAACTTTCTTTTCCGGCCTTTGCCATTGTTTGCACCGGAACTGGACTCCACCAAATTTGCCTTGGATTGTCCAAAGTGCCCTCCTCTGTCAAGTTTCCGGTTGTTCTCTTCAACCCTCAGTTTCACCACCAACTTGTTCATGGTTATCTCCTTATTTTTATGCTTCAAATAATTTTTGAAATCTCTCCACGAAGGTGGAAGTTTCCAAATTATTGCATCAACGTGGAATGGTTCATTAATAACCAATCATTCCTCGAGACACTCGGAGATAATTATCTGCAACTCTTCCATTTGGCTAACAACGGTTTTCAATTCCACCATATTGTATTCCATAAACCGGTTAACAATATATTTTCTCTTGCCAGCATCTTCTATCTTATACTTCATTTCATATGTCTGCCATAATTCTTTAGCATTTTTACACATACGATAAATGTATTATTGTCAAGACAATTAAGGATATAATTTTTACATAGGAAATCTGAGTGTTTTCATGCTTCCAATGCTGTCACAGAGGCTTTATTGTTTTCACCCTCTTGCACCGCAGGAGGATCCTCAGTTAGCCATTTCGCTAAACTCAATGTTGTCAGATAGAATAGCATTTTCTGATGCCATCTCTTGAAGTTCTGCCCGTTGAATTTCTCCGGTTTTTCGTGGTGAGATGAACTTGTTCCTTGCATAACAGCAGGTTGCACAAATGACAAAGGAGTTGTTAAATCCAATGTTCCTTCCATTTCTGTTTCACTAACAGAAGATCAACAATCAAAGTTGCAAAACAGACTATGTTATGCACATTTTTCCCAATATTGGTATATCGCAATTTAAAAATTCACGAACATTTTACACATAACATGAACATTTCTGTAATCTACAACACCAAATAAACAACTTTCGTTCATTAAATTTTTGGAAACAATCGAGTATTTTACAAAGTAATTTTACAACACAAGGTAGATAATTTTTCCAATTTTCCAAAAACTCGTGACTATATTTATATTTTTTGGCAGAACAATTTTTTCCCACCAAATTGCAGATTTTTTCGTTACAACTAAACTATAATAACATGCTTGTAGAATCATATTAACACAAAAATCATGTTGCTAACATAATTTTTTTTTCAAACGTACACAAGGCAACAAGTTGCATTTTTACACCAAAAAATGTTGTTTTTCTAGAATGTTATATTGGAGATTTTTAATAATCATTTCACATCTTCAGAATTGTTACCAACATATTTTAGAAGATGTTTAATATCGCACAAATCATATAAAATAAATTTATCGAAAGATTCGCACATAAGCATGCCGTTATACCTCATTTACCTAATAAGCTTCCGGTTAAACATGAATTTTTTGCTTCAACTTTTTCTAAAGTTGTTTTAAAAATCCACGGACACTTTTAACAAATAATACAAACGGATTCATAATCTATAACACCTCGGAAACAACTTGTATTCTTTGAGTTTCCAGAAAAAAACGTAGTAATTACAAAGTATTTCAGCCTTAATAACAAAGTAGTTAGTCGTGCTAATAATTTGAAAAATGTGTAAAAATTGTTTATATTATTACAACTTTTCCCGATTTTATTTTTCCAGAATTGCAGATGCAATTCAGTGTTCAAACTTTTACAAAAGTATATGCACATCTAACAGATTACATACGAATCAGATTATTAACACATGAAGCGATTAAAGTCTTAAGATTGTTAGAAAAATAATTGTCTGATTTCGTTTATAGTAATCTGTTTTTATCGTTTATAGAAACTTTTCATAGAGGAAAAGCAATGTTGAACAACAGAGATGAAGAAACAATTTTCTGAATATGTATTTCACATCTATACACACAACAGAACAACAATATGCACAGAAAATTAAACGACACAAAGCATAAGTAAATACGAAAACTTATTGTTTAGACTGAAACGTGTAGAACGCTTTCCTTAAGACTTTAATGCCCCGACTATGTACTCACGGTGATGTCATAAGTTTCCCAAGATACAATAGTCTTCTTTTTCCTGGTTGTAGCACTTCAATGCGGAAAAGACGGTGATCTGATTAAGCCTTGTTATCTCATTTTTATGTATGCAGAAAACGTGTTTTGATTTTTGCAGAGTTTCGGTATGAATGCAAGATGACACTACAAAAAACTGGACTTTTTTTTTCAAAAAAAAAAAAAAAAAACTGGACTTTTTGCGACGGAAGGTTAACGTCGCAAACTAGGCCTTTTCCGTCGCAAACCCTATTTTGCGACGGATTTGCGACGGTTTTTATTTGTCGCATTTTTTAGTCGCAAAACTGAGTTTTTGCGACGGTTTCTCCGTTGCAAATGATTTGCGACGAATGTTGCGACGGATAATAACGTATTTTATTTTTTTTTAAAAATATAATTTCCGTCGCAACAAAATGCATAATCCGTCGCAAACAATTGTATAATCCGTCGCAACCATATATATAATCCGTCGCACAAATTGTATAACCCGTCGCAAAAATTGTATACTCCGTCGCAAAAATTGTATAATCCGTCGCAAATATTTTTTATTAAATAATTTATTTATTTTTAGATCCTTACATATCCGTCGCAAATACACTTTTCCGTCGCAAATACAACTTTGCGACGGCATATTTCCGTCGCAAAGTTAAAATTAATCGAAAATTATATGCTTTGTTTTGCGACCAGCCAAACCACCGCCGCAAAGCGACCATAATTTTCCCCGATAGCATTACAATTGCTACCGCTATCAACAACAACAATATAAAAGGGGATACGATACCAAAATAAATAAAACGATATGTCAAAGGGATATGTCAAAGAGGATATGTCAAAGGGGATAAAACGATATGTCAAAGGGATACGATAAGCCAAAATAAATAAAAATGTATAAAGCAATATGTCACCCAATCGGACCCGTGTACTACCTAAACCCATGTCACCTCCTCCAGGTCCGTGATCGATCGGTCATCTCTGTCTTTGCCAGTACCGGGTTGCATCCTCTCCGGAGGGATCTTTGCTAACTCATTGGGTAATCCACTCCTCCATCTGCGCTAGTCTGCCTTCCCGACGCTTTACGTCTCTCTCTAGCTCCTCCAACCTCTACTTTGTGTTTCGCATTAATCTTTCTTTCTCGCCATCTCCTGGGTGAGACGGGTGAGTATGCCCGGAGAGTATGTCTCGGCGGATGAGTGTCGAGCGAGCGAGCCTGTCGTAGTACATGGAGGCAAACACCCCATGCCAAAAACTCTCCCTTCTTATCGTAACCACCAGGTAACCAGAATAAAGACGCGACTCGTCGACAGGGGTGTCAGGCTGCGTCTCCTGGGCTTTCGCCTTCTTCGAGGTGAAGACGTCCTGCAAAGTATGATATAAATTTGTTAGTAACAATAATTACATGATATATATAATGTATATATAATATTTAGAATACATAACGTACCAAGATTTTCTCAAACTTCCTCGAGACGAAGTTGCCCGACTTCTTCTTCTTCGAACTAGTCACCAGATCTCCGATTGATAGGGGCACTTCTCTATTGTCCTCCATGGCCCGAGCGAAATCGATAACGCGCGCCTCGCCCCATAGCATGTGTCCTGGGATCTTCCTTCCTCACCGGATCCAAGCTCGGTTTATCTTCTTTTTCGCAGATGTTTCCTTGAATGCCTATTCCGACATAAGATAAACAAGTTAGTGCATACATATATATATATATAAAACACAAATATTATTAATTAAATATTGAATAATTGCTTACGGGACTCCCAATCCACTCCTCGAATCGACGGAGAATATTCGGGGTCATCCAAAGCCGAGCACGGGGTTTGTTTGAGCCCGATACATATAATCACGGACCACTGTTGATAGCATACCGCTCAAAAGCTTCCTTAACCAGTATTCCGTGGCGTAACTCGAAGTTTGAAATGACCACGCAACATAGTTATATATATGTTATATGTATAGTTATAATTATAGTTATATTTATATATAGTTATATTTATATGAACTACGCACCACTAAATCGTGCCACCACCTTTCCTGCCGCTCTCCTGGTCGGGCATTATGCCACGTGGTGGCAAAAGTGTTGAAGCCGATTATGGCGGTCTTGGCCATTTTCTTGACATAGTTGTCGGTAAACTCCGCTATATTGAAAACAATAAGTTGTTAATATATTTGGTTAATCAAAATATAAATAAAAATACAAACAAATTAAAGCAAGATATGTATTAACTTACCATCTCCCCTCGGGATCCAAAACCGTCAATCCAAGGTCACCATTGACAATGACACCCAAATCCTCCTCGGTCATCTGGTGTATCTCATCATCCAAACCGTGAGTCTGTGTGGAGGAAGACGCTCCGGGGGAGGGGGAACTACCCCTACCGCGTCTACCTCTACCTCTACCTCTACCTCTACCTCTACCCGACATCTATTTGACACGAGAAATGACGTTTATACTAATCTAAATGCAATTATAATAAAAAGCGTTTATACTAATTAATAATAAATTACAATGTTTAATACATTATTATTCACTATAATGACAAAATAAAATATTTAATACATTATTATTCACTATCACTACTAGAATGGAAGAGTTCTTCCTCCTCTTCATCAGTATCTAGATCATCAACCGATTCTTCTTCCTCTCTATCTTCTTGTTGAATGAAATCCGCCATCTCATCATCATCCAAGTCATTATCCCCAACATCGGAGTCAACATCGACATCAAGATCTTGGTGGACAATGTTAAGAGGATCGAGATAATCGGAAACATCATTGATCACTTGTTCTTGAAAACGGTTTCCTCGACGGGAGCATCGATAGTCGATCTTGCCTTTGTTTTGAAAACAACCGACCATTGATCTTTGTCTTTTTCAAACTTGGATATGGAGCATAGTAGACTTGCTCGACTTGATAAGCCGTAACAAATGGATCATAAGCGCCATATTTCCTACCACGATGAACTTCAACTATCTTATAATCTTTATGCACATTCATGCCCGCTCGTAATTATCAAACCAATCACATTTGAACAATACGGCTTTGTAGACGATTGAAGCTCCATAATACACCAACTCAATGATTTCATTTAAAGTGCCATAATAGTCGACACCTTCCGTGGAACTCGACACAAACTCCGTTGTTGGTGAAGATTTACCAATATCGCTTGCCCGGTTGAATGTCCGAAAGTTGTAGCCGTTAATCGAATAACGTTTCCAAGTTTTGACTTGACGAGAAGGACCACTTGCCAAAGCTTTTAGAAAATCATCATTCAACAATGATGCTTGTTGTGCAAACCATTTGGTAAATTCATTTTCATGTTTATTCCAAATATCTGTCGAGGTCAATTGAGGCTGTTGAACACGAATAAATTGCTCGAACAATCTAAGAATGAATCATTTTGTCGATTAATGTATATTTGTTCGTAAAAACGTTAAGCATTGTATATATGTAGTAATGAGGTACTTACAGTTCATACGGTTTCATGATTTCAGATTAGACAATACGTACTTGTGCACAAAGTCATATTCTTTATTATCCAAGAACCTCGTCTTGCACTTCCCGGTTGTTGTACCATTATGATCACGGAATAACTCGGTAAATCAAACGATTGTCGATGCCGAAGTCTCACCAACAAAGAAGATTCTTTGCTTTTGTTTCAATATGATCATCGTAATACATGAACGTAAGTTTGAAATCTCTTCCAACAAATACGCATTGCATATTGATCCTCTACGAAGCTTTGTTACCAATCTTTTGTTTTAAGTGATTCAAAACCTTTCGAATGGATACATCCATCGATATTGCACGGGACCACCAACTCGACCTCATACGGCAAGTGTACGGTAAATGCTCCATCGAGTTAAAAAACAGCGAGGCAAAATCTTCTCTAACTTGCAAATAATTTCAAAGAATGTTATTCTCTAAACGAATCACGTCTTCTATTTTTAGGGTAGCGACACACAAGTCTCGAAAGAATTGACTTATCTCGGTCAATGCATTCCACTCATTTTTCGGAATCAATTCTTGAAGGCAACGGCAACAAACGTTCCATAAAAAACGTGACAATCATGGCTTTTCAAACCACGTAGAATGTATTGATCATGATCTACGCACCTACTCAGTGTCGAAGCATAACCGTCGAGGGAATTTCAACTTGGTGACCCATTCACACAACACTTTTCTTTTACGCTTGTCAAGAACAAGTGTACAATCGGGCGCTTTACGCAAAGCTCTTTCAAATCTTTAGCGATTTTGGACCGCAAGCGCTTTTGCCTTTAACGTCCATAACCGTGTCAATCAGTTTTTCAAAGAAGTTTTTCTCAATATGCATCACATCCAGGCAATGTCGAAGCGACAATGTTTTCCAATACGGAAGATCCCAAAAATGCTTCTTTTCCACCAACCATTCTTGGAGTTTTTAAGCCGTTTCAAGTCTCAAACTGAGCCATCAATGATGCTTGGTAGGTGTTGTACAAATTCCCATACCTCCTCACCACTCAATCTACGGGGTGGAGTCGCGTGTTCATCTTGTTTGGACTTCAAAAACCTTTATCGGTCACGAAAAATATGGTCTTCAGGAGAAATCGCCGATGACAATCAAACCAAGTGCATTTACCACTATGTTTGAGCCGTAACGACTTGTTTCCATCACCACAATAGGGACAAGCTTTCACACGGCCGTAGTCCACCCGGATAACATGCCATACGCAGAAAATCATTGATAGTCCACATTAGTGCAGCCCCATATGAAAATTCATTTATGTGGATACATCGTAAGTAAACAACCCTGTTTCCCACAGCTGCTTCAACTCCTTAATCAATGGTTGCAAATAAACATCGAGGTTTCCTTTCGGATTTTTCGGCCCCGGTACAAGCACTGATAAGAATATAAACTGTCTTTTCATGCACAACCAGGGCGGAAGATTGTATGGTGTAACCATGACTGGCCAGCAAGAGTAGTTCTTCCCAAAATTACCAAAAGGTGCAAAACCGTCTGTGCAAAGTCCTAACCGCACATTTCTAGGCTCCTTAGCAAACTCAGGGTGCATTTGGTCAAAATGCTTCCAAGCTTCAAATCACTTGGGTGAGCCATTATACCGCTTGTCCTGGGGTTTTCCGCGTGCCACCTCATTTCCTTGCCTATATGTTTCGTGGCGTACAACCTTTGGAGTCTAGGTCCAATCGGGAAATAAGTCATCACTTTGTTAGGCACACGTTGACCTCTTGCGTTCGTTTTGGTTTATATCGATCATGGTCACACTTCCGACACTTGTCCGCAGTTCGCGTCCTCCTCCCAAAATAACATACACCCCGCGGGACACACGTGTATTTTCTCATGGGGTAGCTCTAATGCCTTTAACAACTTTTTGGTTTGATAGAAGTTCGAGGTCATTAAGTTATTCTTCGGAAGAATATCTCCTATCAAACCGTAACCCCGTCAACGCATTTGTGAGAGAGGTTGTGATCACATTTCAAAGTGAGCAACCTAGAAGCCGCTTGAAGTGCGGAGACACTACTTCCATCACATCTGAGTTTCTCTGCGCTTTTCGGATTTCAAAAACGATGCAACTTCAGTGGTTTGGTGTCTCATTGTTCTCCTCTTGGTTAAGAAATTCTTCTCTTACGTGATCAATCCTATCACGTAATCGTCATTAACCATGTCCTGATAAGGGTTCACATTCCGTTCTTCTTTGAACGTTGATCGAATGGGAAACTCTTCACCATGACACACCCAATCATAGTAGTTTGCGCAAAACCCATATTTAGTTAAATGTAATCTCACGTCATGTTCGATCAAAAATTTAGTGTTCTTACACTTACTACATGGACACTTCATCATTCCATTATTTGCCCGAAACGAATCTAATCGCTTTGCATGTTTTATGAATTCCTCCACACCATTCACAAATACCGGGTTAAATTTCTTGTTAGCATCCAACCTCGTCGTACATCCAACTACGTTCTATTCTCTTCATTTTCAATCCTACACATCATATCATACAAAATATGAGACTAACAATAGTCTTTGAAGGTTGTCTCAACACTTTTGCAAACTCGAGTTTTACTCAACTTACTATGAAACTAACAACACTTTAACCTAAATTTTCAATTCATGGTCAAAGTTCGACGTCAAAATAATTCGGAGGCTTTGCCGGATAACAAAGTACCCCAAGTACCATTTTCCAAACGGGTAGGAACAACACCCTTTGAGGACCTTATGTATGTTATGCTTATCATGTAAGCACATACTTATCATCATTTCAATCCAAATTCAACAAACCAATTCAACCAACATCCGGTTTCTAAACTAATATACATATATATCCCAATTTCAATATCGAGGCAATATCAAGAATATCTCAACAAACCATATCAACCATTTCAATAATGTAAGCATTTTCCTAACTTATCTAACTAATACACATAAGTAAGCATTTTCCTAACTTATAATTACTACACATATATATCTATAAATATATACTACATATGATACACTATATATATATATATATATATATATATATATATATATATATATATATAAAAAGCTAAAAAATAAAATAAAAATATATACATACATTATTATACGCAAGTGGGGAGGGGAGGGGAATCAGTCCAGGGGAGAGGGGTGGGAGGGGAGGGAAGAGGTTACCTGTGGTGGTCATGGGCGGTGGTGGAAGGAGGTGGCGCCGGAAAAACGACTTCGGGGGGGAGAGAGAGAGAGGGAGAAGAAGAGAAATGAGGAAGAAAAGTGGATTAGTCGACTGATATCCGCCGTTTTGCGACGGAATTTAATGTCCGTCGCAAACTAACCCTAATTCCGTCGCAAAAATCTAAATTCAGAATAATAAAATAATTTTATAAAATTTTATTAAATATTCCGTTGCAAAATAATAACAAGTCCGTCGCAAAATGTCCCGCCAAGTGGAAAAATTGGTACCAAATATCTCCGCCAAATGTCCGTCATAAACAATAAAACATCCGTCATAAACGTATATTTGCGACGGAAATAAAGTCCGTCGCGAAAATTCCGTCGCAAAACTATTTGTTTTTGTAGTGTGATTTTCTGTCTCTATTTTCATTCAACAATGCATGGATTTATAGGCGGGGAAGAGGTAGAGTAGCAACATTTCAATATTAGAAGTTAGGGAAGTTATTTGTTGTAAATAACCAAATTTTGAACGGATGTCATTCTGTTCATGAACATAATTCAACAGATGCATTGTTTGAACAAGTTCGATCGGAACTGATGTCTGTTTCGGCTCACATTTAGGCATTAATTTCTCATTCACCCAATATCGAAATCGAGTGATTTAAAAACCTAAAATCAACTACTATCTTAGTAGTTTTCAAAATAGTTTTTAGCTCTCAGAAATTCATTTCGTAATGCATTCAAATCCGGATCTGAAGTTGACTGTTCGTCACTTACACTTAAACTCATTTTGGAGCTAAAAAACCAAAAAGTTCCAACAAACATCACAAAGATCATAAAAAATTCAAATTAGAAGAAACCCGGACTTATTTTTATGTAGACTCACTCTTTCCATGTTTTGACCTTTAATTAGTCGTATAAAATGAAATATACAAAAACCTATGTTTAAAAAAAAACAAAAAAAAAATGTAAAATTTCTGACCTCCATTGTGAAATTTCTGGAGTTGAAGTCTCACAAGAAAGCACACATTTTTTTTTTGTGTGTGTGTGTGTGTGTGTGTTAGACTCGTAGATGAAAACTGCATGGGTATCAATTGTGCAGCTAATGCTGGCCCAAGAAACTCTGTGGTATACTGCCTACAGCTAATACTATAAGTGTTTCTACTAATCTAAATCATAAATTGACAGATCAAGATTAAGAAAGAACTTTAAAAACACCCCGCCACGTACGATAAACAGACTGCAACGAGGCATCGGCCGGACATCAAGGAACGGAACTAGCAGCTTCGGGTTGGATTCACGCTTTCAAAATAGTTCAAACTGCATCAAGCTAGTCTAGAAAATCGTTAGACTTCATCAGGAGCGTCCCTGTCCAAATTTAGGCTCGGGGCCAAAAACAAAATTTAGGCCCTCGCCCTTCGAAAAAAAACAGTAACCAAAATATATATAAAAAAATAAAACAAAAAAACTGCGTGTGATAGTCATGGGTTTGGAAGGAAAAAAACCTACTTATTTGGCTCCTAGTCCTAGTTCCCTGTCCAAATTTAGGCTCGGGGCCAAAAAAAAATTTAGGCCCTCGCCCTTCGAAAAAAAACAGTAACCAAAATATATATAAAAAAATAAAACAAAAAAACTGCGTGTGATAGTCATGGGTTTGGAAGGAAAAAAACCTACTTATTTGGCTCCTAGTCCTAGTTTAAAAAAACAAAAATTATTGTAGCTTGCAAGATTCGAAACCAAATCTCATGTCGAGTATACTTGAATGCTAACCATTAAGGTAATGCATTCCTTGTTTATATAAATACAGTATCTATATAATATTATGTCAAAATTTCATGGGGCCCTTAAATTTATTTATTTTCGGGGGGGCTCCGGGCCATGGCCCCCTTGGCCCCCCACAGGGGCGCCCACTTCATATTACAACTTCAATATAAAGCTGCTAGCAAACTAATACAATCACATTGGCAACAACTAGGGCAATATGCAACAACAAACTAAAATCCCACAAGAAGTCGAAATTTAAAAAGAAAGGGTATAAATGAAATAAAGAAATAGACATGGAAATGCAATACGAGGATGAAAACATAGAAACTCACGGTATAAAGGCGTCTGAGACGACACCATATATACCAAACCTACTTTTGAACATCCGACGACCTCTCAGATGCATCTAAATTCATATCCCAATATGATGTCATAGTTGATTGATTTTGTGTGGTGCCATTAAAGACGTACTAAACACTAATATCAAAACCCATCTAATATCTCGGATTTATGTAACTTCCGGGAAAGATCCAATAAGGCATTGGTTCACAAGGAAGATTATGCAGCAAACTATCTCGACGTTTCTTTAAACAATAAACTCCCATATCAAACCCAAGATAAGGGTATTGTGGCTTAATCCACTTTTCCCTTGAGTCATCAAGAAAGTAGTGTTGAAATGTAAACTTGATTTTGAGCCTTAATTTCTCAAAGAGTCCAAAATTAAATAGGCCTTAAGGTCCAAGTTCTAGAAACTTGTATGAGTCAATCTAGAATTATGTTGTAGGATGTACTTGTGTGGAGAATTCTAGAGAGTTAATAAATTATCTTGTATGGAAGACACTAGAATAAGGTAGTAAATGAATAAGGTGGAAGACTCTAGAAATAATCCTAGTTGAAGACTAGTACTATAAATAGGACCCAAGCCATAGTGTTTGTATTAAGCAAAAATCAAGAAGTTTTGAAGTAATAAAAGACGTCTCTTCCATCAAATCTTCCTACCATCTTCCACTCTCAAATACTTCTCCATTAATAATATCTCATTCCAACAAAGTGGTATCAGAGCCCAAGGTTCGTGATCATATCAAGAAATGGCTAGCGGCATGGCATGGTTCCCTTTCAAGTCCCGATGCTCAACAAAAGCAATTATGATAATTGGAGCATCAAGATGAAGGCCCTCCTTGGATCACAAGATGTATGGGAGATAGTAGAGAAGGCTACGATGAGCCGAATAATGAAAGTGGTTTATCTCAAACTCGGAAGGATAGTTTGAGAGACTCAAGAAAGAGAGACAAGAAAGCTCTCTACTTCATTTATCAAGGGTTGGATGAGGATGCTTTTGAAAAGATATCGGAAGCAAAGACTGCCAAAGAGGCATGGGAGAAGCTTCAAACTTCCTATAAAGGCGGGATCCAAATCAAGAAAGTACGTCTTCAAACCTTAAGAGCCGAGTTCAAGCTTTGCATATGAAAGAAGGAGAAGTCGTCTCCGACTATTTCTCTAGAGTATTAACCATTACTAATCAACTAAAGAGGAATGGTGAAAAGCTCGATGACGTAAAGATCATGGAAAAGATTCTTCGATCGCTAAATCCCAAGTTCGAGCATATTGTTGCTATCATCGAAGAAACTAAGGACTTGGAAGCCATGACTATAGAACAACTCTTGGGTTCCTTACAAGCTTATGAAGAAAAGAAAAAGAAAAGGAAGAGATTGTGGAACAACTCTTCAAGACTCAAGTTAATCCAAGAAAGGAAAAAACAATCATAATGAAAGTCAACACATTCGCCACCAGGGGATATTGTAGAGGCCGTGGTCGAGGACGAGGACGTGGACAAGGATATGGACAACGTCGACAATCAAATGACGACAACGACAATTTTCAAAGGGGAGGAACTCCATCACGAGGACGTGGAAGAGGCAACTCAAGATCAAGGAATGATAAGTCACATGTGAAGTTTTATAATTGTGAAAAACCTGGTCACTATGCCTCCGAATGTAGAGCTCCTAAAATTAATAGAGTTGAAGAAAAGGCCAACTATGTTGAAGAAAGAAATCAAGAAGATGGTACTCTACTTCTAGCTTACAAAGGCCATGAAATTGGAGAAGGATGGTATTTGGATACCGGTGCAAGCAATCATATGTGTGGGAGAAAAAGCATATTCGTGGAGCTTGATGAATCTGTGAACGGGAATGTATCCTTTGGAGATGACTCTAAAATAGCAGTGGAAGGTAGAGGTAAAATTCTTATCCGATTGAAGATTGGACAACATCAATTCATCTCCAATGTCTATTATGTCCCAAACATGAAGAGCAACATCTTGAGTCTTGGGCAACTTTTGGAGAAAGGTTATGATATTCACTTAAGAGATAATAACCTTTCTATACGAGACAAAGCAGACAACTTAATTTCTAAGGTGCCGATGACAAGGAATAGGATGTTTGTGATAAACATTCAAAACGATGTTGCAAAGTGTCTCAAGGCTTGCTACAAAGATGCATCTTGGCTTTGGCATCTTCGATATGGGCATCTCAATTTTGGAGGTCTAGAGTTGCTCTCCAAAAAGGAGATGGTGAGAGGATTACCCAGCATTCATCATCCCGATCAAGTATGTGAAGGGTGTCTACTTGGAAAACAATTTAGGAAAAGTTTTCCAAAGGAATCCACTTCAAGAGCTCAAAAGCCACTAGAACTCGTACATACAGACGTGTGTGGTCCAATCAAACCAAGCTCTCTTGGTAAGTGTTAAGGGCTAATTTATAGTGATTTTTACATATATTTTCTATATCAATTTCCCCTACATTCGTATGATTTTCATAGATTTTGAGCTATATATGTAAATATTGAGTAAATGGTGTTTTTAATGGTTAAATATGAAAACGTATTGATTTATGTGCTTAAATGATTATTTTATGTTATTTTGGAAATTATTACGTTTTGGTATGTTTTGATATTCGTAGATACTCATTGATGGTGGAAAAGGTGATCCTAAAGAGCTAAAATTCGAGTTGAGGAAGGATCAATCAGATTTATGGAAGATTTGAAGAGATAAGGAAAGAAATCAATCAAGATAAAGATGGAAAAATCAATAAATTCGATGTCAATGCTAAGTAAACGAAAGGTCCATTATAAGCGGAGGCGAAGCGTCAGTTCAAACGCACGTTTGAGAAGCGGAACCAGCGTTCGAGAGGTGTATTTTACATTCGAGAGTTTGGGCGTGAAGTGAACGAACGTCTGAGATACTGGACGAGCGTCCAGAGGAAGAAAATCAGGATTCCGGGTAGCGCTGAACTTCCAACGCAGTTCTTAATATGATAACAACCGATTTGACTCTGGACCTCAAGAGAAGAGTTGTAGGGCTTGAAGAGAGGATTCTACAGGATTTTGAATCACTCTATTCCGACTTACGAGGCCCGAGATATGAGCGTTACAAGTTTGGATGCTGTTGCTAAAAATAGTGGACGGGCGTCCGACCTTTTGAACGCCTCGTCCGGCACCGTTCTCGTAGCAACCGACTTGATTTTTCTATAAAATCAGCGCGATTTTTACCTAATTCAATTCATACATTATTCCACAGCCGCAAAAACACAGCAGAAAGCAGCCCTTCTTGAGGAGTTCATACGGTCACCCGAGCCTTGTGCTCGGGTGATCCGGGGTTAGATTAGATGTAGTTTTTCCGTTATTTTCGTTACTCGATTCATGGTGTTCAACCTTTGTGCAAAACTATGTGAGTTTGATCTCTTTTCAATTAACTCATCCTTTATTTACTTTTGTGATCTTTAATTCGTTTTGTATCTTTTCCATGCGACTATGATGCTATTATGTGAATTACATCGGAAGATTGTTTGCTATTGATACGTTTACAATATACGGAAGTTGAGTAAACTAGATCACCATAGAAAGATGAGATTTTTAGCCGTTAATTAGTGACAAATTAATTGGTTAATTATCTAGGTTGTTAGGTTCTAAAATACGGAAGTTAACATGAATCTACACCGAGTTTTGTTTGGTAAATCGGTCTCAACATTCGGAAGATGAGAGATTGATAATTGAATTCACTAAGGAATTAGGGATTCATAGCTTGAGAAACGGATTTACTAAGGAATTAGGGGTTTATGTCTCGTGATAAGGTGAAACCACAAACTGAATTAAAATCATAAATTGAACTAGGATTGAGATCACATAGGTTTGTACATTATTTGATCCCATGTCTTGAGATCAGATTGTTTATTTTATTCCTTAGGTTAGATTATTTGAATTATTTTCTGTTTTTACGTTTTGTCTTCCGTTTCTTGAGTAGCAATTGAGAGAATTAGTGAGATTAGATCCTTCATCCCTTTTCCCTGTGGATCGACCCTGTACTTACCCTACTATGCTATCAACTACCCGATATTTGGTCGGTTAGGAGTTAGTTTGCATGTTAAGTATAGGTTTATAAATTTTCTTTTGTTTTTATGATGCAAAATCCTCCCAACAAAAGTGGCGCCGTTGCCGGGGAATCGGTGTTTTGTTGAATTTAATTGAGTTAATTCTTCGATTTTGTTATGTTTTATTTTTGTTTTTAATAAAAGTAGCGTCGAATAGATTGAGAGTTTTTATTTTGCCGTGTTTCGATGACCATAAGGTTAAGAATGTGCAAAAGTTTTTACTCAATGCTTTTACGTGAAGTTTGTGTTATGTGTAACCTAATCTAATCCCACAGTGCTTAATTTGATAAAATTTCTTTGTCTTTGTGATCTCGTATTTCTTTGTGTTGTGTTCATAAGTATTTAGGGTTTTGCTGTGTTTTTCCGCTTATGCATGCATATTTGTTGTGTGGACGAAAGTCCCATGGTAATGCGTGAACGCCCGTCCGCACTAACGTCTTGAGTAAACGGCGTTTGGAATTGTTGGGCGTTCGTCCGTTCGAAATTTTCAATCTCGATCGATTTTGAGGAATCGACGGCGGGCGTCTGATATTCGAACGCCCGTCCAGTGTGTTTTCAAGGGCAAACGAGCGTTTGTTTGTTGAACGCTTCGTCCAGGGCTACAATTTCCATTGAACGCCTGTCTCATTGTCTTGAACGCCGATTCGAGTTCCCAGTGTTTTTCTTGATCTTGTTTTTAATGCTTTTATTTAGTATGGATTCTTTGTCATTAGAGCTTCGTGGCTAATTGATTTTTACATAGATGCCCCGAACTTATATGTTTTTACCTTTCCATCTATGAATCCATGTTAGATAATTGATCAATTCCTTATACATGATTCATCTAGGCATGTTATAGTTACTGTCGGTTCTCGTAAGCTATAACTGTTCTTATGGTTAATTAGTAGCTAATGTCGGTTCCCGTATGCTACGTATCTTGTGATGAATCTTGTAGACCTTAATATTTATGAGCTTCCTTTTTGTTTGTAATTCATGTGGGTAGCTACTGTCGGTTTTCCGTATGCTACGTCCTTTCTCCATATGAGTTATATCTTTTTAGTATAGACAACTGTTGGTTTCCATAAGTCTATCACTTTCGATAAGTCTTAAGGCGCGTCTACACTGCATGTAATGAACAGCACTGTCGTTTATCGTAACCTGTCATTATTTGGTAGACGTTTATTTTATACATGTCGTGTTGCAAATGAGTGGGCTAGTTTTCTTTCTTTTATTTTCTTTTATTTTTACATATCACTTAGATGCATATCATTTAGCTGCATGTCATCTAGTTGCATTGTTTTTCTATTTTTTTCTTTTATTTTTCTTGAGCGTAGTTAACTGTCGGTTTCCGTAATACTACCTCGTTTTTTTATGATGGTTACTGTTGGTTTTCCATATGCCATCATTATTTTAGTATTGCATATCACGTAGGTTGCATTGTAATTTTTATCCATTTAGATTTCACCTAGCCTACTATTTTGTAATATTTCATGTATGTGTTTTCCATCTTTATGTGAGCCTAAGTTGAAAAAATCTCTTCGACCCTTCTTTTCCTGTGCTTTATATGTTATCTTCCCCTACCCCGAGGTATTTCATGCTTGTCAAGTGTGCAGGATATAATTGCAATAGCATTTGTGAGCTTTCGAGGACGATGTCGCTTTTCCGGTGGATGGTCCACGATCTCCACTGGATTCGTCGAGCATTTCTGGGTGAGGTGCACCCATTCCAGACTTGCTTCTTTAGAACTACAATCAGCTAAGTTCTCTTTTCTTTTATTTTGCACAACATGAGGACATGTTGCAATCTAAGTGTGGGGGAAGGGATAGATGGTTTATGTATCTACGTTCATTTGCTTATTCTATTATATTTCTATGAAAAGTGCTTAATTTTAAAATTTTTGTTTTGTCCTTGAGTAGACAAAGCATATATTTGCTTGAGTTTATATCATTTTGCTATATTACATATATATTTAGTAATTTTAGTTGTTTCACCCGACACTCTTTTCACATGCCATAGTAAATGATGAGCTAAATGTTGAAAGCCTACCCATTTTAGTTGGAGATTTTTGATGATTATAGCATGTTTCTTTGCTTATGTACAATTTTTGAAAAGATTAGTAGTTTGTATTCTAGAGTTAAAGTATGACATCTGTGAATATCTGTAGAGTTTGAATGTGATAAGTGAAACGTGATTAAGCCTTTGCAATAGTAATAAATTGTTTACTTGAGGTGTTATGCTCGATTGGTCTCGTGTTACTAGAAAATAATCTTTTCCACTTGCCAAATTGTAAATCTCTAAGTAAACATAAATAGTTAATGTGTGTGTGTCGTAATCGGTTTATGATTTGGGTGAGGTAGGGTATACCACGTATGTCCTATTCCACTATGATGACCAAAGCTCACGATGGTCGGTTTATAGTTGCCTTATGATTGGAGTAAGGTAGGGGATTATCTTGAAATATCCTATTCTCGCTATGAGGGCAAAAGCTTATTCGATGTGTGTTAGAAAAATGTGAAAAAAAGTGAAAATATTGAAATATATTATTATGAATAAGTAACGACTTAGTTATCGTTCGATCTTATCCCAGTATAAACCGAAAGATATGTTGTAGGGATTATCCTCTGAGTTTGTCGAAATGTTTTAGATATTCTCTACTATTTCTTTTTGGGATATGTATGTTTTGTAAAGTGCCTGTTATAATTTTTGAATATTTCTAACTTAGATGGGAAACCGGGCTAGTTTTGGTTTGAATAACTTTCAAATTGTGGAACTTAGTGGAAGTTTATTATGGCTATGCACACACTACACGGGTGAACTTCTAAGTTATTGAATATACTTAATATTTGTATAGATGTTTATTTGTCTCGAGCTTGACTTTGTTCTGTTTTGCTCGAGGACGAGCAAAAAGATAAGTGTGGGGGTGTTGTTAAGGGCTAATTTATAGTGATTTTTACATATATTTTCTATATCAATTTCCCTACATTCATTATGATTTTCATAGATTTTGAGCTATATATGTAAATATTGAGTAAATGGTGTTTTTAATGGTTAAATATGAAAACGTATTGATTTATGTGCTTAAATGATTATTTTATGTTATTTTGGAAATTATTACGTTTTGGTATGTTTTTGATATTCGTAGATACTCATTGATGGTGGAAAAGGTGATCCTAAAGAGCTAAAATTCGAGTTGAGGAAGGATCAATCAGATTTATGGAAGATTTGAAGAGATAAGGAAAGAAATCAATCAAGATAAAGATGGAAAAATCAATAAATTCGATGTCAATGCTAAGTAAACGAGCGTCCATTATAAGCAGACGAGCGTCCGGATTCAAACGCACGTTTGAGAAGCGGAACCAGCGTTCAGAGGTGTATTTTACATTCAGAGAGTTTGGACGTGAAGTGAACGAACGTCTGAGATACTGGACGAGCGTCCAGAGGAAGAAAATCAGGATTCCGGGTAGCGCTGAACTTCCAACGCAGTTCTTAATATGATAACAACCGATTTGACTCTGGACCTCAAGAGAAGAGTTGTAGGGCTTGAAGAGAGGATTCTACAGGATTTTGAATCACTCTATTCCGACTTACGAGGCCCGAGATATGAGCGTTACAAGTTTGGATGCTGTTGCTAAAAAATAGTGGACGGGCGTCCGACCCTTTGAACGCCCGTCCGGCACCGTTATCTTGAGCAACCGACTTGATTTTTCTATAAAATCAGCGCGATTTTTACCCTAATTCATACATTATTCCACAGCCGCCAAAACACAGCAGCGAGCAGTAATTCTTCTTGAGGAGTTCAAGGCGGTCACCCGAGCCTTGTGCTCGGGTGATCCGGGGTTAGATTAGATGTAGTTTTTCCGTTATTTTCAATACTCGATTCATGGTGTTCAACCTTTGTGCAAAACTATGTGAGTTTGATCTCTTTTCAATTAACTCGATCCTTTATTTACTTTTGTGATCTTTAATTCGTTTTGTATCTTTTCCATGCGACTATGATGCTATTATGTGAATTACATCGGAAGATTGTTTGCTATTGATACGTTTACAATATACGGAAGTTGAGTAAACTAGATCACCATAGAAAGATGAGATTTTTAGCCGTTAATTAGTGACAAATTAATTGGTTAATTATCTAGGTTGTTAGGTTCTAAAATACGGAAGTTAACATGAATCTACACCGAGTTTTGTTTGGTAAATCGGTCTCAACATTCGGAAGATGAGAGATTGATAATTGAATTCACTAAGGAATTAGGGATTCATAGCTTGAGAAACGGATTCACTAAGGAATTAGGGGTTTATGTCTCGTGATAAGGTGAAACCACAAACTGAATTAAAATCATAAATTGAACTAGGATTGAGATCACATAGGTTTGTACATTATTTGATCCCATGTCTTGAGATCAGATTGTTTATTTTATTCCTTAGGTTAGATTATTTGAATTATTTTTCTGCTTTTACGCTTTGTCTTCCGTTTCTTGAGTAGCAATTGAGAGAATTAGTGAGATTAGATCCTTCATCCCTTTTCCCTGTGGATCGACCCTGTACTTACCCTACTATGCTATCAACTACCCGATATTTGGTCGGTTAGGAGTTAGTTTGCATGTTAAGTATAGGTTTATAAATTTTCTTTTGTTTTTATGATGCAAAATCCTCCCAACAGTAAGAGTAACTATTTCCTCCTCTTCATCGATGATTTTTCAAGAAAAACATGGGTGTATTTCTTGAAGAAAAATCGAGAGGTCTTTGAGATGTTTAAGAAATTTAAAGTCGCCGTGGAAAAGAGAGTGGCTCTGAGATCAAAGCCTTGAGATCTGATCGGGAGGAGAATTCACCTCAAATGAATTTCAAGAGTTTTGTAGTGCAAATGGAATACATCGGCCATTGACGGTTCCAAGGTCCCGACAACAAAACGGAGTCGCCTAAAGAAAGAATAGAACAATCCTTGATATGGCGCGGAGTATGCTCAAAAGCAAGAGACTTCCAAAGGAGCTCTGGGCAGAGGCTGTTGCATCTGCAGTGTACTTGTCAAATCGGTCCCCAACAAGAAGTGTATGGGGCAAGACACCACAAGAAGCATGGAGTGGGAGGAAGCCTGGAGTCTCTCATCTACGAGTTTTCGGGAGCATAGCCCATGTTCACATACCTGGCGAGCATAGAAGAAAGTTGGATGATAAAAGCGAAGTATATTTTTATTGGTTACGACTCCAACACCAAAGGATACAAGCTTTACAATCCGAATACTAGAAAAACAATCATTAGTCGAGATGTTATATTTAATGAAGATGGAGAATGGGATTGGGAGACATGTGAGGATGACTATAACTTCTTCCCTTACATTGACGAGGACGACATGGAGCAACCAAGAGAGGAGCCCACTACCCTCCAACTTCACGGTTGCAACTACCCAAGAAGACGTATTGTCATCAAATGAAAGCACAGAAGAAAGAACTCCACGCTTTACGAGCCTACAAGAAATATATGAGGTAATGAAAACCAAAATGATCTTACCTTATTTTGCCTTTTTGCTGATTGTGAGCCAATGGACTTTGAAGAGGTCATGAGGAGCCAAAAATGGAAAGACGCAATGGATGAAGAAATAAAGGCAATTAAGAAGAATGATACTTGGGAGTTAGCTACACTTCCAAAAGGTCACAAGGCGATCGGTGTGAAGTGGGTATATAAAACAAAGAAAAATGCCAAAGGAGAAGTTGAAAGATATAAGGCGAGATTAGTGGCAAAAGGGTATAGTCAAAGAGCTGGCATCGACTACGAAGAGGTTTTTGCTCCCGTTGCTCGACTAGAAACTGTAAGACTAATCATTTCTTTGGCAGCTCAATATAGGTGGAAAATACATCAGATGGATGTAAAATCTGCCTTCTTAAATGGGATTCTTGAAGAATAAGTGTATATTCAACAACCACCCGGTTACGAAATCGAGGGAAGTGAAGACAAAGTTTTGAAGTTAAGGAAGGCACTTTATGGGCTAAAGCAGGCTCTCGAGCATGGAATAGCCGCATAGACAAGTATTTTCAAGAGAAAGGCTTTAAGAAGTGCCCATACGAGCATGCTCTCTATGTTAAAAGAAAAGGCGAAAACATTCTAATAGCTTGCCTATATATGGACGATCTGATCTTCACCGGCAACAATCTGAAAATGATTGAGGAGTTAAAGAAGGATATGGCCAAAGAATTTGAGATGACAGATATTGGACTAATGGCATATTATCTTGGCATTGAAGTAAAACAAGAGGATCATGGAATCTTCATCTCACAAGAAGGATACACAAGAGAGATTCTCAAAAGGTTCAAAATGGAAAATTGCAAGCCGTTAAAGTACACCGATAGAGTGTGGAATCAAGTTGTCAAAATACGACAAATCGGAGAGAATAGACCCAACACTCTTTAAGAGCATGGTTGGAAGTTTACGGTACCTGACTTGTACAAGACCCGACATTCTCTATACGGTTGGAGTAATCAGTCATTACATGGAGAATCCAACAATAACTCACTGGAAAAGTGCAAAGAGAATTCTCCGGTATCTCAAAGGAACGATAGATTATGGATTATACTATTCGGTTTCGGACAAGTACAAGCTTGTGGGTTACATTGATAGTGATTGGGCTGGAGATGTGGACGACCGTAAGAGTACAACCGGCTTCGCATTCTATATGGGAGACACCACTTTCACATGGATGTCAAAGAAACAACCGATAGTCACCCTTTTCTTCATGTGAAGCGAAATATGTAGCCGCTACCTCATGCGTTTGTAATGCAAATCGCTACTCAAATCTGTTAAAGGAGTTGGGTTTGGCACAAGAAGATCCAACTACTATTCACGTGGATAACAAGTCACTATAGCTTTGGCCAAAAACCAGTCCATCATGATCGAAGTAAGCATATTGATACGCGCTATCACTACATAAGGAGTGCATTGCAAGAAAGAATGTGCAAGTGGAGTATGTGAAGACACATGATCAGGTGTGAGACATCTTCACAAAACCACTTAAGCAAGAAGTCTTTGTGAAGATGAGAAACTTGATTGGAGTAAAGAAATATCAAGTTTAAGAGGGTGTTGAAATATAAACTTGATTTTGAGCCTTAATTTCTCAAAGAGTCCAAAATTAAATAGGCCTTAAGGTCCAAGTTCTAGAAACTTGTATGAGTCAATCTAGAATTATGTTGTAGGATGTACTTGTGTGGAGAATTCTAGAGAGTTAATAAATTATCTTGTATGGAAGACACTAGAATAAGGTAGTAAATGAATAAGGTGGAAGACTCTAGAAATAATCCTAGTTGAAGACTAGTACTATAAATAGGACCCAAGCCATAGTGTTTGTATTAAGCAAAAATCAAGAAGTTTTGAAGTAATAAAAGAAGTCTCTTCCATCAAATCTTCCTGCCATCTTCCACTCTCAAATACTTCTCCATTAATAATATCTCATTCCAACAAGTAGATACTATTACCTTTAAACCCTTCATATTCCTCGCATGGTATCAACTTGTTTTCATTGCCACCCAGAAACAAACACCTGTTTTGCTGCGAATCACGTAAAAGATTTCTTTCCTTGATATAACAAAATAGGTTTTCAAGGCCTTCATCTCCCATGGGAATTCAACTATAGGATAATCATTATCTAGCTCGATTCTTCGTACTGGTACGATTCGCTCGTGAGGAGAAGAGGACATTACATCTCAAATCATTCCATATGATTATAATCTTGTAATCATTGTTGTATGCCGGATCAGAAGTTAAAATTGCTTTCTTTATCAATCGGCACTGATATTTAACCAATTTTTTTGGGTCATGCATCCATCAAAAAATATCAACACCATAACCTAAACCTAAAATTGGAAGATCAACTCCATAACCTAAACCTAAATCTAAATCTAAAATTGGAAGTAGAATTTGGGCACCAGAGAACGGATTGAACAAGAAAAGATTTAAATTCTTGTCCAAAACCACAAGCCAACCATGGGAGAAGAAACCCACACAAAAGCCATTGTCAATCAGCTTCTGAAACTTTTTCCTTTCTTGTGAAATCGAATGGTTTAATTCGTTTCTATTGTCTTGTATTGGGCTGAAAATCTGCAACTTATCGAAATTATAAATTGACGGTAATGAGAAAAGGAGTGGAGATAAAAGAGGAACTTTGAGAGCATTCCGCCACCATGAACAGACTCGAGAGAGGCTCCTGACGTTGAGGAAGGGAACCGGAAGCTTTGATTGTATCAATTGCAAAATTTCCGGCGGATCTCCGACCAACGGGAAGTGCATTGATCAGAATCAATTTCCATCATCATCGTGTTGCTATTATATATATATATATATTTTTTTTTACTGATCTAAAGACAGAATTGAATGAAAAATATCGGAAAATAAAGTTGATCATAACCTTAAAAAAATGTTTATCCTGATGAAAATTAGGTTAGCAAAACAATCCGTTTAAAATTACGTACAGTATATCCGAATCCTCCAAAAGAAATTATATGAGAATCAATGCGCGTAGAAACATAAAAATGGAAGGGTAAAACTATTTAGAAATAGAAATAAAAATGTGTGATGTTTGGTTAAACCGTTTTTTGAAATTTTGAATTTCTTTTATCTATTTCTAATTAGGATTAGGGAATAGCTTTTCCGTAATAAAAAAAAGAAAAATATATACAGAATTTATCGATACGAAGTATATATACAAATGATCTAAACCATACGATGTTTATAATAAACACAAAAGATAGAAAAAAAAAATTAATATCAATAATTGGATTAAGTTTATGTGACTTATTATGTTGAAAAATGTGTGCATATATTACTCCTGAAAAAAAAAAGGTTTTAGCCTCGTTTGTACCCCTTGGAAACTTAAATAGTTCGCGGTTGTGTGTCGAGACTTCGCACCCACAACCTAATTGAGGCCGAACGGTGATTATGATCGTGTCAGTGCTCCGTTTTGTAGACTTGACTTGGTAGACTGAAGTGGAAGATGAGGAGAATGTGAATTCGTCTTTGTGACGTCCCGTTCCCGAACATCGAATCTTTATTCATAAAGAGCGCCCGACAAGCATAATTTTTTTTAAATAAATGAAATATATGCGTAAGCCTCGTATGACAATATTATCGGAGTAAAGCGGAATTAAATACTAAAAAAACGACTCCGGGATGTCAAAAGAAAACCCAAACGACCAGTTCCACTCCACGTTTAAGAAAACCCAAACGACCAACAACGAAATAAATGTTGTTTAAAACTACCACAAATCCCAATGAAAATGAAAGACACAATCTAGAAACTCTGAAACAAGTAAATGTTTCATCTCCCAAGTGTATCATTATTAAAGTGCATAAATAAAAAAATAACATGCTTCTTTATACATCAACTCCATCATTGCTATCATCATAACTGAACTAATATATCTGACAATCACCTTCTCGGGGTAGGAAAAACAAATAAGTGGCATGTACGATTGTGCTAAGTAAGGGGTAGACGAATCAGTATACACAACACTATATAACAAATATAAATTTACAATCACTATCACGTAGGTTGTAATTAAAAGAGCTCACTCTCCTTCTACTAGCCACGTTAACAAAACCTCTTAAAGTAAGGTTTGTTATGTTATAACTCGATGACACAATGCCCAAATGATGGAGTCTCACACTTTTGGACAGTTCATCACTGATATTGCACGAACTAGTCCGTGTGGGCTTGCGCGTGCTACAAATAAGAAAACAAACTTGGTATTCCTCCCCCTCTTCTCACCGATCTACTAACTTGGATTAGTTAATCGTTACGTTTACTTTCCCACATAATTTCCTTAAATTAATTGTGAGCTTTCCTTTTAATTATCATTATCAGCTACGGGTGTAACTCCTACTCCTATCTACTCCGACAATGGTAGTAGACAATCTATACATAAGCTACCCTCCTTAATTGGTCCGTAATAGCCCATGCGCATATGGATCTAGAATTGCCGATATCGGCGCTAACTCATACCGCTTAACCCGCCTGAGACAATTTGTATCGACATTGATCGAAGACGTTCCTAAGGTCCATTCAAGACTATGTCCAAACTTAGCAATTCACTATTCGTATTTCATGCCGGGCCATTTACGATTACAATAAGTAGATTGGCCAGATCTAACCTCTTTCGTTAATTAAACTCATCGATCAACGTAGTAATGTAGTGAATCCCAGTTTTAGGTTTTCTAAATAATGCCTTGGTAAACCGATATAGACCGTCGGGTTATCGGGGTCAGATTTTCCTTTTCCTGGATCTACATTACTCAATTACGATTCAAATAAGTAAACTATGGGGTCTTTAAACATAAATATTAACTAAAACACATAAATACGACAGATCAGATCTACCATATTGAAGGCAAAAAGGAACGTTCAAAGCTTCATACCTTCAACAATGGTGATCTAGCTCGATCTACTCAAGCTAGAGGTGGTGGAGAAAGGAGGAGACCAGCAATAACTCTTCCAAAGCTTGAATACTTTATTTCATCAAAAGTGTATAATGTAATTGAATATAATTGAATGCTTATGAAGAACTATGAATCATCCGAAAGCTTTAAAAGATATGCGGCTTTATATAGATACAATAGCCAACTTAAGACTCTATAAAACCCTAACCGACCTAGAGAATGCGGCAAAATTAGTTTCGTGTCAAACAAGTCACCAGTTTACCGGCCCTAGCCCTCGGTAAACCGGGCCGACTTTTCTCCTTTTTCTTCAACAGGCTTCTTCTTGGACTTCAATCACTTGGCCCAGTACACTTCTTTCGGTCCAGATCCATTCTCCAATGCTCCAGATTCAGTACATCCTATAAAACATGCAAAACGAGACAAAACTATACCAAATCTTCGGGAAAATAACATAGATGCAGAATTACGATCCTGGAAACACTCACATAGCATTTAACATATATTCCACATAATAACGAGTCTATTTATCCTCTCTTGAGCAGAATTCGGGGTGAATAAGGTTATAATTATTGGTACCATTTAGAGCGTTATCAACTACCCCACTTAGCTTTTGATCGTCCCGAGCAAAAATGCGAAAAGAAACATGACAATCTGATCGATTATACAAGTTAATTAAAAACAACCAAGCCTCAAAAAGTCAAGATCAAGATCATGCCACTCATATCCATCAGTAACGCATTAAACACTATTCACGTCATGAGCCAATGTGTGTGTGCAATAACTCTCACAACCGCTTAGTATTGCAGAAAATCTCATATTACATCAACCCGTAGTCGAACTAACCAGTCTCGAACATGTTATTTATTAATTAATTGAGCTGGCAAGGCGGATCTAGAACCGAGTATATATTACTCTTAGGCTCGCGTTTATCGGTCTATGCAAAAGTCGTGCGTCTTACGTTTCATCGACTCAGATTTTGCCAAAGAGATTATAAATGTATAGATTTCAATGCACTTCTCTTTCTTGGCAGGTAAACTCTCATTGATTTAGATATCCTCACGGCCCCACTCATGATAAACTACCGAATCCGAAATTCCTTTGCCTTTATAAGCGTCGGTGAAACATGATTCGTGATAAAGCCAGGGTCAACTCTAGTCAAAGAAATATGCTATCGACTACACACCAAAGGAAGTGAGTTATATGTGCTTAAAATGGCGGCTCATAACAGAATATGCGCTTAATACACCACTACTTCAGAAGTGGGCATTCACTCTTACTTGTGCAAAGTAAAACAAAGATGAAGTCAATTAACTCGAAAAGATCAAAGATATCATATTTTTCAAAATTCTGTCGAAATGAATCAAATTCTAAGTGGTGAATCGTGCATCAAAGAGAATCAAGATAATCACGCAATTCATGGAATATAGTGTTAAGAAGCTAAGTGACGTTCCTCTACTCCCCACTTAGTCGAAACATTGTCCCCAATGTGTAAGATGAAAAATGAAAAATGAAAGGAACTTAGCTTCGGTTAAGGGTGGAACCAAAGAAGAATTGGATCGTTGTATAAATCATCGGGATCATGTAAGTAGTCCTTGAAGAATCTGCGCTAAGTATCTCAAACAAACCAAGAAGAATCGTGGTGACAAGAAACCATATAATAAAAGTGCGGCAGTAAAAGAGAAAATAATTAACTCTAAAACAAATTAAGACGACAAAATGATTATATTAAAATTATTCTGCCACATCAACTAGATAGGAAAGAAAAATAAAAATAAAAAATGGAAAACAACAACAACGAAAAGAAAAGAAATAAAAACTAGTCCTCATCATAATAATCCTCCCAGTCGTCTCTAGGCTCAAAATCGGAGGTGGACTGAACCCCAGGCGCGGCGGCGAAGAAGAGGCTCGGTGATGTGGGCGGGTCCTTGGTGGTGGGGGTCAATGGAGGTATGCCAAAGAAGTCGATAATCCTATCCATCTTGCGGTGCAAACTCACAATCTCTCGCGAGTGCTCTGAGTCCGGGGTGCTCCGAGAATCGAGTCACGCTCTCTCTCGGCTCTTCCAACCGAGTCTTGGAACTTTTGAACCGATCGTGAACTCGACCATTGGCTCGGGGTCTTCCCAAACATCACCGACGAGAATTTTCACCTCGTCCTCTAAAGCAAACATGTCAATCATCAGCCCGTATGGCAACAGCTCACGCTCGGATGTGGCGGCAAGCTCGTGAATACGGCTATGCATCAGTAGACCGATGTTGACCGGAGATCCCTACTCCAGATAAAACATCAACTCCGCCCTCGTGGTGGTGACAGATACCGTGTGCTTGGTCAGTAGAAGGCGGGCACAAACAAATCTGTTGACCATCTTCCGATCCCAGGATAACTCGTTCTCTAGGAAGATGGTGGGGGCTCCAGCAGGATTGCGCTTCCATCGCACCCCAAAAAATCAGCTATCATGTTCATCCTCTCTAGATCTTCAATGTTGCTCGAGGATGTGTACTCATCCGGGCCCATCGGTGGATTCCTAACCCCAAAATGAGCATTGATCCGCTCAATAGAAAATAAACCTTAACCCCTTGGACCATAGCAAATGTAACTCCGGGATTATGCGTAATGTAGGCGTAGAATTCTCTCACCACCGTGGCGTTGAACCGAGTTGGTGAGTCTGCCATATCCAAAATATCTTGCTCTAGTAGGGCTCATGGAAAAATTGAACCGCAATCGACTAGTTCTACCCCTCATTCTCGAGCCACTGGTCTCGCGTTCCAATGCCCTCGGAATGACTCGTAGATAGCTAAAGAATGGAAATTTCTCAACCCCATCTATCAAAAGGGTTAGCATCTCCGTAGACACTCTGATAAACACTGGGACGAACAGCTGAACGGCTATGCTTTGGACCCATCTTGGATGATAACAAGACTGATACTGAAGCTGATTCTGGAAATTTGACCGCCGGTAAACCGGAGGTAGGTCAGGGTTTACCGGCCTAATTTTTCTGGATTATCCTGGGACAGTGCCTCTGATGATAAAATATGAAGAATTGCAGCACCTCACTAGCACAGCAGCACTAGACGACAACAGAGGTGAAGAAAATGGATGTTTAGGTTGGTAAAAACGGAAGAAAGGTTTGATTTTGGTGGAGATTTAGTGGTGATAGTGGTGCTGATTGTTGAAATAGTGTCATAAACCCAATCGGGTTGGACCGGATCCGACCGGGTCGGATCATTTTTACTATTTCCTTATGTCTATACATATATTAAATGGCTTTTCTGTTGTCATATATTTGTTCTTTTAAAGAACCAATTGTGAATTGTTATATGATAACGTCCTTAGTATTAAACTGTGATAGAGAAACCATGATAGGCGATTATAGTTGATGAGATCTCTAATCACATTAATAAGTTTTATACTTAAATGTCTCTAGGCTGATGTACTATTAAACAGGGCATTGATAGTATGAACATGCTAGCACGTATTAGATGTCTTCTGTCTTTAAGGCGAGGATAGATCTCGTTTATCGAAGTGTAGACAAACTTGGGTATGCGTGGACATGTATTAGATAATGCATACGTTAGACTGACCCACTTACACGGATAAGTGTCACACTATGTGACGGTTGTGTAATTATCCTTAAGACCGGAGTCTACATGGCATCACGGTGTGGATTGTCATGCTTTGACATTTGGTGTGTCGTTAACCCACCAAAATTATTTCCCTTCACCTTACAACTAGTATAGGGCGAGAAGGAGTCGATCCCACGAGGAACAGTTGATTATTTCTTTTCAGAATAGTGATAAAAACAAGTTGTGTAGGATGACTTTAAAATTAAGTATAAATTCACAAAGTATGCAGAATGAAATACTGGCGGAAAAATTAAAAGAAGAATAGAGCAAATAAGTAAGGAAAATCAAGTTGAGATGAATCCAGCTAAAGCCAATGTTTCCTCCCTAAATCAACACAATTGATCATTGATGCAGAAATGACTCATTTGATGCTTGATAAATTGGTTATAGCTAACCGCAACCGCGAATTAGCCTGTTTTTCCTACAACCGATAACTAGGACAACCGCCACTAATTATTCCCTAATCGGAATCACACTCCTAACGACCGCTAGAAGTTGGTGAACCGATAGCATTAACAAGCAGAAAAACCCAATTTCTAGGTATTAAGCCAACCGGTCTAATTTTAACCATAGAACACTTAATTCTCTACAAATGATGATTCCTACGGAGGCGATCCGAGAAAATTATCGTTTACCACTTTTAATTTCACCTAAACAACCGTCTTGGTGTAAATTATGGCGATGAACTAGACAATTAACCTAAAAACCCTGCAGTGGAAATTAGATTGATCTTCTAATTCTAATTCGATTGAAACAGAGAATCAAACGATACCAAAAATCAAACGAGGAGAAGTATCAATTTGATCTCACAATTGCTAGATTTAGATATTCACAATGCTTTAACTGGAGAAAAGAAATTTAGCTACACATGATCATAATAATACACATAAGAAAGGATCAAAATACCTTATTGAATTGTAAAAAAAAAATCCAAAAGTATCGAATTGTTGATGAAAATAAATCTCTAGGACAAGAAAAAAGGAAGTCGCATGAGCTGATGCAAAAATGCGACTAAAAAAATCTCAATGTATGCGTTTCAGCTAGGGGAAAAAAATATGCGTTGCCGTCTTCTTTCTTTTTAAAAGGGAATTTTCTAATAATTAAATAATATCAATCATCCTAATCAAAAAAACTAATAAAAATAATAAAGTAGGTCCATCTATAAAGTCAAATATGTAAAAAAAAAAGTGTTTGATAATGTTGCAATGAGCCATAAATTACTTGCATGACTCGATTCGTTTACCGACTCACTCATTTGCTAATGGTAGGATCCTACCGTTCCAGCTTTTAGCTTTTCAGCACCGTTTTCTATTCCGACTCGAACGCTTCACTTCCACTTTGTCTAAATAGCTCCAAAATGCCTCAAAACATCCAAAATCATGTCTCCATCATATTAAACACGAAATACACCAAAAACAACCACCGAGCGAGATCCTTTCGTAGAAAACGCATACAAAATTGCACCATATATGTATTCAAATATGAACCTATCAACATTATTGAGGTTTCCCTTAGCCACGGGCGATCATGCGGTAATGATTGGGTGTGATCTTCAAGCATCACGAGTATACATGTATGGTCGATGCAGGAATCGCGTACCTGTCGGTAGGGGTGAATATCCGAAAGGGCCTTCTTATAAGGAATGTCTTACTCTCGTGAATCTTTGCAAAGTGGAAGAAATGAGTTACTTGAGAGAGAGCATGATATCCAGATTATAAGATCTGATCGTTAATGTTTGACACTCGACGTCGTGACCGTATGGATATTATTACAACAATAGGATTGTAAGTTACACGGTAATCTGTTTCACATGAAAGGTAGTAGTCATTGCATTTGACTCTTCCGATGATTGGGGTCACGGTGTGTTGCTAGACGCTATCCGTGATCGTTAAGCATGAAGGGTATTTTAAGTAAATTGCATTTTGTGTCTCGACCAACATATTCGGAAGCTATCGGGTCACACACATATGAGCATCTAGCGGATTAAAATGTGGTTATAGATGATAACCAAGTAAGGAAAGTTTATCTCGTACTATAAAGGTTATAGTGGTAAATTAATATGGTGGTATTTATTTATTATGAATAAATATAATACAAGATATTAATTATGTTGATTAATTAAATATACATATGATGTATGTATGTCGAAATTATTATATGTATATGATACACATGTATTTTGTAAATTAATTAATCATAGTATTATATTAATCATGTTGACAAATTAAATATATATATATATAGATATATATGTGGCGCATATTTTTGTGTGTATGTTGATACACGTGAATCACTATATTTAGTCAATCTTGACATTGCACTATTTATTAATATTAGATATTAATAAGATTTGCACACATGTGTAAATTGATTTTTGGTAATATAATAAAAGATAAATATAGTCAATATAAGATATTGACAATATCTTGGAAATATTTAATATAGGATATTAAATTAAATGAGATAAATCAATCAATTATATTTTCCTTATTTTATTGGGAAAAAGTTTTCTTCTCCTCCACTCTATTAGGGCGCCACATTTGACTATAAATAAGAGGTGGGTGTCAAGCTCTTTTGTACATCACAATTCCAAGAGCTAATAGTTCTTATGTAAAATAGAAAGCATCCTATAGTGAGGTGGAGAGAGGGGAAAAAGACCGGTCTAGCAACCGGAGTTTTCCAATAGCAATCCATGATGGGATTCGGGCGGGGCTGTTCGTGTGGACTAGAGCGAGGCCGAACACTTAGGCGACTCTATGCAGAACTACTCTCCTTAGACGGTCAAAGCGTCGATCTTTTAGATCAAGCAAGGTAACCACTGTCTTTTTTTTTTTTTTTTTTAATTTATTTATAAAACATATTTTATTTTATTGAAGTATTTTGAGACTCACAAAGCCGAGTTTCTAGATTTTTTGAAGAGAAAAAAACAGGAAAACACAAAAACTAAATATCAAAAATTTGCTTTTTCTTTCGAGTTCGAGTAATCTTCTTTGCCGGAGTAAACATTTCCTTGAATTCATTGAATTCCTTATCCGACATGTACTCTCCCAGTTGAGCTTTTGGATCCAAACTCATATATTTGAGCTCATCTTGAATAGAATTCCGACTATTAGACTCTTGACTATATATACCTTCTATATCCAATGGCTCGGTATATAGAGAGTATCTCAAAGGAATTCTTTGTGGTTAAACCTTTAGAATCCTTTCCAACTTCTTCTTGTCTGGCGGCCTTGGCGGTGATTTGCAAAAACAACATTTCGCCCGATTCTTGTGGTCCCTTGCTAGCATGATCCTTCTTTGATTGGGGCAAATCATCCTCGACATTTGCGGCTTGTAGTTGTAATGGTGATTGCCCAAAGGCTCTTTGCACTTGGAGTTGTTTGAGTAGCCTGTAGTTCACTATTTGCCCTGGGGCCGCATTTGGAGGCTAGCTGGTGCTTGGCTGCATTTTTTTGTTCTTCATCTTGTTCAACAACCAAATGGCTAGTGGTGAAATCTGATCTATTGCAAAACCAGAATCTTTCAACATTACTTTTCTCGGAGCTTGCATTTGGCTAGTTCTGCATAAGCACTTATGCCTGCATTTGTGCATTCCTTGGTTGGTTCCCTTCATTTGTCGTTAATTCCTTGGCTGGTTTCCCCGGTTCTTGAGCGAAAGGACTTAATTCTGCATTTAATAAGCCCTGAACCTCTGTTAATTGGAGCACAACTTTTTCTTCTTTGCATTTCAAACTCTTTGCATCAGTTATTGCATTTGCCTTACTTAAATGCACTCTGGGCTGATCATTCGTGTGAATGTCCTTATGCAAAGCTTGTTTTTGCCTCCAGACCTGGGTTGGGGGCCCCTCTGCTCTGCCTTTTCTGGTGTCATGTGCCGATTCCTGATGTTGCTGTCTAGAAAACTGACCTTGATGTGGGTGTTTTACTCTACAGTTTTCTTCAATGTGTCCAATATGATAGCAATAAACACAATATGGGGGGAGCTCTGTTTCCAATTCGATAAATTGCCAAAAACCTGATGAATCCCCTTGCTGAATCCACAATCTGCTAGGAAAAGGCTTCAACAAATCAACTTCGATTTGGACTCGAGCAGTGGAAGGCCTCTTTAGTGATGCTGTAGAAGAGTCAACACGTAATAATTTCCCAAAGCTTGAAATAATACCTTTGAGAGCCTCCACTTTCATCAAATGTCTTTGGTAGTTTAGGAAGCATAATCCAAATAGGACGACAGAAGATTCAATATCCACATGAAAATCAAGTCCATTTGAGAATCGCATTGGTTTGCTAGTAACAAACCAGCTCTGTAGTACAATCGGATAAAATCATTTTCACTGTGAAATTAATGAGAATATGCTTCGAATCTAGAACTCCAACCGAGTAATGCTCAGAGTAATTTTGAACTTCCAGAAATCGTTTAATCGCATCTAAATTCGGTTTACCTTGTGAAAATTTTCCAATTAAAGCATATTGGAATGGGGATGCTAGGAGATCAATCTGTTCCTTGGAGAAGCGGATAGCGATTTCCCTTTGTATGATGCAATTTCAGGTTGAAATTCGGCGGCGGAGGTTGATTAGGCGGACGGCTTGAGCGTAGGTTTTCATTCCGTAGTCATTGAGAAATTGCAAGTGGAAAACTTAAAAGCAAAGAAAAATAAACGATTATCAGTGATGAAAGAAATAAGGATGTAGAAGAAAGATTTGCAGAGGCCGGCGGTAGTCCGCGAATTTTCAGTCATCTTGGATACTTGGATCCGTGTACTGTATTTCATGAACAAATTAAAATCCTCAAATTAAAGTCATCTTATTAGAGATTAATTCTACATACATTCATCATTCATGTCTGATCATATATATGATGTGTTTCCTTGTTTTTGCAGCTCAAGTGGTTAGTACTTTCTCAAGTGGTAACCACTGTCTTTAGCTTATTTGTTTATTGTTTAAACAAAGTCAATCTTTAGTAAAAAGGAAATCAAAATTTTGAATTCATTGCGTTCGCGTAGATTTCCTAACGATGGTATCGAGAGAACTTGAGCTTAAGCAATAAGCATGTTAATCTGCGTAGTTAATTTTATCGTTTAAATCACGTAATTAAAAGATGAAAGATTTTAGATTTGCAAAAGCGATACGAAAAGAAAAAAAAAAGGAGATATGGTGGTACACGGCCATTGTGGCGGCGGCACCACCACCAGTAATCGGTCGGCGGCGGCGGGCAACTTTCTTTGCCGCGTCGTTAACAGTCAAAGGGTTGTGGATCTCCAAATTTTTGTTTTGTGTATTTTGTGTTTCTATATGGTTCATAGTTGTGATTAATATCTCATTTGTTTAGTTGTATCATGTGGCCAACTAATGGTTCAAATAGTTTGGCCATTGGGATGCCACATGACATTAAAATAATAATGGTCTTTCCAAATATTTGATTCGGGAAAAGGCCTCGGCCTAGGCCACTTCCAGAATTTTGATTTTGGAAAGTGGCCAGGCATATTAACAAAAATATTGGTCTTTCCAAATTTTGTTTGGAATAGGTCTAGGCCCTTTTCAAAATTTTGATTTTGAAAAGGGCCAAGGGAGATGCCTTTTGGTTTAGGAAACCAAAGGCTTCCCTTTTGATTATGAATCAAAAGAGACATAATTTTAATTTTGATTTATTTTTGGAATAGTTCTAATTAATTAAAATTAAAATTAAAATCATTTAAAATTAATCGTTAATTTTATTTTGATTAAAATCATTTAATTAATTAAATGTTAATTAGTTAATTGATTGGAGAAAATTATTTAATAGATTAAATGTTAATTGATTAATTAAGACGCAAGTAGTTTAAATTTTAATTTTATCTTTTTCATAAGATGTTATTGTATGGATTAGATATAGTAGATATAATATGATTATATGGACCCCGATTGATCATGGACTCGACCAATAGGATATATGTGAATGATTTTATTTTTGGTTGGTTTAAAAATTGTCCTAGGCCGTTATGAAGAACGTGACCTAGTTTATTTTCTGCATTTATCCCATTTCCGTTAGCTCTCCCCATATGTGGGCGGGTGTACTTATTTTATTAGATAGAATTAAATGTAACAACAATGGAGCAGAAGATGGAGACCAAAGAAAGAAGAATAAAGATCCAATTGGAGATGACGCATTAAAGATCCTATTGGCGGTTGCAAATACCATTAGATCGTGACCAGCGGTTTCGTCGATTTGAATTGAAACCGCACTTTAGGAAAAGTCCATGATCATACCGGTTACTTTACGCATTTAATTATTTTGTGCTTGTATTTATTTTATATGATACGATAGATGCATGACTAGGCACGATCTAGATAAATGTGTAGGATATATGTCTATAGAGATAGATATATTTGATGATACCGTAATTAAAATTAATTAAGTGAATTAATTTACGTAAATACTTCCACAACAAAAATCAAGTCAAAATATTGTCTTTCAATATTATAACGACGGTGAAGAGCCTTTGTTCGGATCAAACGATCGGCCCTCGTCGGAAGTTGACCTACCACGGGTATATCGTCGTTATTGAGATATGATCGTATGAGATCGCGAATATTGGGTTATGACTTGACTAGAGTATTGCGGTGATTGGCCCTCGTCAGGACCGTCTTATTCTAGAGGCAAGGGGTTGACTACCACATAAAGATGTGAATTGTCAAAGAGTTGACTAGTCAACCACCAAGAGTCACATAGAGATGTGATTGGTAAGTGTTACATACGTTTGAATTATTCCGGTTGATCGGCCCTCATCGGGAATCGGGGTAACGAGATGGGATCTTGGCCACTAAAGAATTTTGAAAGATTCTTGAAATTCAATTGGGAGTAGTTGACTAGTGGGAGCAAAATCAGAAATCAAAAGACCATTTTTGATTTTGCGTGTATAAACAACAACACTCTTTTATTTTCATTTTTGTAGTTTTAGCAAACTTTATGTTTATGTTTTATTCTCGATTAGTAAAACCAAATTATGACTGTTACCATTTGAGAAACGTTCTCAAGTATGGTTAAGTAATTTTAATCCTTTTATAATAAGCAATGACACGAGCAATCCCGTTATAGTAGTTAGAGACAAGGAGACTATATATTTGATGGAGTACTCCAAGGCTTTAATTATTGATGAAAGCGGAAGCTCATGATATGATTAACTCATTTGAAATAAGTTTCAACGAATTAGTCATATGTTGGATACGATCCAAGATGATCATTCAGTCATACGATGACAATTAACTCAAACTTTGGATAAGAATGACCACATCTAATTTTGGAAAGGTTGTTTTCAAAATTGTAAGATTTAAGTATCGACTTAATTCTATCATTACTTAAAGGTTAATTAAATAGTCAATGTTTTGAATACGATTCAAAAGGTTAAATAAACAATTTAATAAACTTTAGATTTTCTTTACGAAAGGAAATTAAAGACATGGCCCTTGTGATCTTTCTTAAGTCTTATGAAGACTACAATAAGAAACATTTTTCAAGTGCTTGAAGGATTAAAAAGGAAAGTTAGGGCATGTGCTTAAATAGAGAACTTATTGAAGTTTCTATTCTAGGCAAATGAGTTGAGATAAATCTATTTAAGTTCAAAGTCGACTCTAAGATATATGACATCTTACGAGTGTGATTAAATTAGAAAGATTAAATACAGATATGGAAGGTGAAGCAAACATTTTGACACTTACCATATTCTGGATCTAGTAAACTGATGAAGAAACTAAATAAATGTTATTGTGTTCCGGTTCTTATGAAAAACACAAATTCAGTTATTTGTAAGGATTTGTAGACATATTCAATTGTAAAGAATAAATGTTATTCCGATAAAGTTGAAAGGTCACTGAATCTAACATACTAGATTGATGTCACTGTATAGTTGATATATGTGATGAAATCTCAACTAAATAATTATATGGATGTTATCCTTAATATTTTGTGGTCGTTCTGGACATAGTCTCTATGGAAGGGAATCGTGTGATCAAATGTCATTTTGATGACGTCTAAACCATGTGGTTATGAATCATGTGGGTAATACATATCTTATCTAAAGATGACTAAAATACCCTTTTTATGAAAATGTTATAAAATCTAGAAAGTTGTCCAAAGCCTAAACATGCCGATGTTTGTTGGCTTGTGACAATTAATACCATAAGTAATTGTTTATCTCTCTCTATGACTAATTTTTAGAAATAGTTGAGCGTACTTATTGAAGTCGACAATTGGAAAACCCCGAAAAGTTCGAGCTAGTACAAATATGAGATTGATGAGCTACTTAGGAATTAATCTTCCATTGGATTGAAGTAATTAATACACGAAGGTGTTTGAAGTTGTCCGAAAGGGAATAAGATTCCCTTGAAGGATACCATCTTTGGGATACGCAATTAGATTGTGTTCTAAAATGGAAACAACACTTTATATGATAAAGGTGTGGCGCAAAACCATGCAAGTATCCCTTACCCGTATCGGGATAGTGCCCTTATACTTGACCGAGTTCCAAAGAATAAATGTTGAATAAATTCCATATTAGATATGGGAGAGGATAATGTCGAATCTATCTTAACCGATAATTTGAAGTTGTCATAAGCAAATTCAGAAAGGCTTGGATCTAAATACGACATATGCAACTTTGTGGAATGTCTTAGCAAGCACTTGCTGGATATTATTTACTTGTCCATGAAGCAAAATGTTTGTCTCCAAACATCTTTGTTTCTGAGAGAAGTCTTTCTTCCAAAAGAAACAGTTGGGAGTAAATAAGATCTCAAAAGAGTTTGAGAACCACAAAGATATATTCAACCAATGGAACATGAGCGAGGCGCTTGCTTGGGCGATGAGGTGTAGAACAACGCTCAATGCACATAAAGTTACAGTAAGTCCATGGATAACCTCAAGCCCAAAAGGGCTGCTGGTATGTTCATCTTGATGAATGAATATCTCACGACTTATGAAGGAATGTTTGAAAGGCAAGATTGAGAGATATGGCTAAGAGCCATAATATCTGAATTAGATTCCATCGGTGACAATCAAAGTTGTGAACCTGTCCTGTCTTACTTAGAGGAATGTCCACGAAGAGTGACATGGATAGTAATATGATTACCATAAGGCTATAGTGACGGGTGAAAGTGCAGGGGTGTAAACCTTGTAATTATCTTTATGCCGCCGGTGAGCCTGATTCCATTCGGACTATGCTTGTTATAACCGTATCATGGCTATATGATAGTGTTGAAGGCGTTGGGCGGAGACATCTCGATGTTCATAGGCGATAACATGATATGTGAGCCCATAAGATCCATTTATGGACTCAAACAAGTTTCTCTAGACGATTTCTTTGTTTGATAATCAAAGGAATTTGATTTAGTCAAAAGAAGGATAGGCCCATTTGTGCAATATGGATAGTGGGAGTGTGTATTCTGATTTTTGAGTAAGGTATTGGATATCTCTCTAGAAATTATCACCCCATGTCACGATTAATTAATGTTTGGTAGTTCAAGGTCTTTACGAAAGTACTTGGATTAGCGAGTTCTTATATTAGAAATAAAAATCTACAAAGTGATAGATTTAATCTAGCTTTGTTAGATTATAGTTTACCTATATAGATGTGATGCTAAAAGAGTTTAGCATAGATCGCGGCGAGGATCTTGCTAGCCGGTGTTCTCGAAGATCTATCTATGTTAAGGCGTTAAATCCCAAAGATAAGGTGAAAGAAGATGCTTATGGAAGGTTTCGCCGCTCTTTGCGATAGGAACCATCTTATACGTAATGCCAGATGGTCATATTCCATGAATAGTCATGAGCAAGTATGAAAGTGAATCTGGTGAATGTCAAGAACATCCTTAAACAAGTTAAGGATGGTTTCCTAGTTTATCAAGTGAATAAATATAGTTATACAGACGTATATCCTGAGTCTTACGAAGGCGAGTGGAGCTACGGTCTGGGTTTGCAGTCACTTGGATTAAGTGATACGGTGAGCTGGAAATGTTCTTAGCTATGGGTCACTGTAAATTCTACAACTAGTCCAAAACACAATAGTGCCTTAAAGGTGCAACAGGAGCAGTACATGAGTTTAGAAGGTTCATTCCTGAACTTGTGCGATTCTATATAGCTGATATAGTAAGTGGATTCATTGCTTGAAACAAGGACCAGGGTCTGTCGAGAGATTCATGTGTGTGTTGAGGCGGTTCCTTTGACTTGGTCATTTGGAACAAGATATGAAGATAGTCAAGTCCCCACGGATAGTGATCCGTTCATGGCTAGGGCTAGAATTCTGAGTATTGCATGAGATTCTTGTGTTTCAACTTGATCTTGTGTGTCACGAGTGATTGGTTATAGGCCAAGTGGGAGATTGTTGAAATAGTGTCCTAAACCCAATCGGGTTGGACCGGATCCGACCGGGTCGGATCATTTCTACTATTTCTTTAAGTCTATACATATATTAAATGGCTTTTCTATAGTCATATATTTGTTCTTTTAAAGAACCAATTATGAATTGTTATATGATAACGTCCTTAGTATTAAACTGTGATAGAGAAACCATGATAGGCGATTATGGTTTATGAGATCTCTAATCACTTTAATAAGTTTGATACTTAAATGTCTCTAGGCGATGTAATATTAAGCAGGGCATTGATAGTATGAGCAGGCTAAGTACGTAGTAGATGTTTCTGTCTTTAAGGGCATGGATAGATCTCGTCTATCGAAGTGTAAAGACACTTGGGTATGCGTGGGCGTGTATTAGAGAATCGTACATTAGGCGAATTCCACTTACACGGATAAGTGTCACACTATGTGACGGTTATGTAATTATCCTTAAGACCGGAGTCTACATGGCATCACGGTGTGGATTGTCATGCTTTGACACTATTGAGGTTTCCCCTAGCCATGGGGCGATCATGCGGTAGTGATTGGGTGTGATATTGAAGCATGCGGAGTATACATGTCTGGTCGTCTGGGAATCGCATACCCTATCAGTAGGGGTATATCCGAAAGGGCCTTCTTATAAGGAATGTCTTACTCTCGTGAATCTTTGCAAAGTGGAAGTAAATGAGTTACTTTGAGAGAGAGCATGATATCCGGATTATAAGATACGATCGTTAATGTTTGACACTCGACGCATTTACCGTATGAATATTATTACAACAATAGGATTGTAAGTTACACGTAATGGCTTTTCACATGATAGGTAGTAGTCATTGCATTTGACTCTTCCGATGATTTGGGGTCACGGTGTGTTGCTAGAGCGCTATCCCGTGATCATTAGGCATGATGGGTATTTTTGTAAATTGCACTTTGTGTCTTTGGCCAACATATTCGGAGCTTTATCGGGTCACACACATATGAACATCTAGCGGATTAAAATGTGGTTATAGATGATAACTAAGTAAGGAAAGTTTATCTCGTACTATAAAGGTTATAGTAGTAAATTAATATGGTGGTATTTATTTATTATGAATAAATATAATAGAAGATATTAATTATGTTGATTAATTAAATATACATATGATGTATGTATGTCAAAATTATTATGTGTATATGATACACATGTATTTTGCAAATTAATTAATCATAGTATTATATTAATCATGTTGACTAATTAAATATATATATATATATATATATATATATATATATATATATATATATATATATATATATATATATATATATATATATGTAACGCATATTTTGTGTATATGTTGATACACGTGAATCACTGTATTTAGTCAATCTTGACATTGCACTATTTATTAATATTAGATATTAATAAGATTTGCACACATGTGTAAATTGATTTGTGGTAATATAATAAAAGATAAATATAGTCCATATAAGATATTGACAGTTTCTTGGAAATATTTAATATACGATATTAAATTAAATGAGATAAATCAATCAATTATATTTTCCTTATTTTATTGGGAAAAAAGTTTTCTTCTCATCCACTCTATTAGGCGCCACCTTTGACTATAAATAAGAGGTGGGTGTCAAGCTCTTTTATACATCACAATTCCAAGAGCTAATAGTTCTTGTGTAAAATAGAGCATCCTATAGAGAGTTGGAGAGAGGGGAAAAAGGCCGCTCTAGCAACCGGAGTTTTCCAATATCAATCCATGATGGGATTCCGGCGGGCTGTTCATGTGGACTAGCGGTAGAGGCCGAACACTTGGGCGGCTCTATGCAGAACTACTCTCCTTAGACGGTCAAAGCGTCGATGTTTTAGATCAAGCAAGGTAACCACCGCCTTTAGCTTATTTGTTTATTGCTTAAACGAAGTCGATCTTGGGTAAAAGGAAATCAAAATTTTGAATTCCGTTGCGTTCCCGCGTAGATTTCCTAACAGTGATGGTGGCCGACTGAATTGGAGAAGAAGAAGAAATGGAAGAAGTTTGGTGATTTTAAGAAGAAGATTGGAGATGGAATGATGATAATTGTGGTGAATGGATGGTTTAAATAGGAAAAATGAGTGAAGGTGGAAGGATTTAGTGAGAGAGTGGGTAGAAAGTTATTAGGGTGAGGATTTGAGGAGGTGATTGATGGTATTGAGGTGGAGTTTGGGAAAGGATGAAAATTTTGAAAAGAGGGGAAAATGTGGCGGTTTCTGGCGATCCGTGATGCCTAGTGCAACGTGTGTCCTCCACGTGTCTCTAAAAATTCAGCCTTATAAACCGACGCTCGTAAATCAAAATCCACGC